>JANBXA010000731.1:28157500-28422500 GCA_030556225.1 Cricetiscus sungorus
GCTTTAATGTTACTTTTCCCTGGTTACAAAAGGGTTGAACTTCTGAACATGTTAGTAGTCTTTCAGATTTGTCTTTTGGCTAAATAATTATTTTGTTTGGGAGTCATTGACACTCTCTTGTCTGTATTTAATGAGTGTAATTTGCTCTAGATACAAAGGCTTTCTTTGATTCATTTCAAGCTTCTCTTTCATACGATTATCTTTTCAGTTTCTTTTGGTATTGCCTGTTACTTCCTCATGGTTTTTGCTCAGGTAAACAGATTATTCTCTGTTTGGTTGTTAAAGAAGGAAAATTAGATCGATTACACTACTCAGACATTTCTTCAAGCATAAGAATCAGAAGTGGTACAATGCATTTGTGCTAATTATTTTTAAAGTCAAAATAGCAAGGATAAATGTCTCGATAAATCTCCAAATGAGTGAGGTAATGTCATCTAATCTTAGACAAATGCATTGCTTGATTTATTTAGCCGTATCCTGGCAGAGTTACAGAAGTACCCCAATTTGAAAAGGAACTTCTCTCTATCTCTCCACTATCCAATATCCAGAAAAGTAGCATATACTTATCTCCCCTTCCTTCTAATTAGATTTAGCTTCCTTGCTACTCGATTAATACCTGATATTTCAAAGTGACCTTGTAATTTCCAAATTAAATGGCTTCTGACTTACAGGTGTCAGATTAGGCAAATTAAAAAATACAGAATTTTTGGATAAATCTGAATTTCAGATAAACAATAACTTTTGATTATGGGTATGTCTCAAATATATGTAAATGTACACCCAAAGTGTTCGTCCCCTCAATCTGTCTCTAAACACACTCAGTTGAACAGAGTGCTGTCAATGACGCAATTATTTACACCAGTAATTTCTTCGTCATGATTGTGGTACTGCAGTGAAACAAATGTGTGGAAATTTCACATTATTTGTGTGATGTAGTTATAGAAGAGTGGGCTGTGATCTGTGATTACATTTCTTTCTAATCAAGTGCTTTTCCACTAGTCTCCAGGCTGAGATTTTTTTCTCCTTCTGATGGGTTCTCTCCATGTAGTATGATGGGGAGGGCATTGCTTAATGGCAGGTTATCCTGTGGGGAAAAGTTGAGCCTCTCAGATGACGAACCTAACTGAGGGAGTGTAACTCGGGAGTGGAAGGCCAGGCTACGGGGTGGGGGTGGGGTTGGAGGGGTTGGGGGGCTTAGAAGTGGGCCTGGGGGTTCTTGTTCCTTTGTCACATTGTCTCATAGTTCCTCTCTCTCATCCCTAAATCCCAGGATGCAATTGTATTTTCCCCCAGCTCCTCCTCCGGGCCTGTGGAAAGAGAGGCAAATGGTTAATTGCTATCACATTTGTTCAGTTTGTTCAGTTTGACTGGTAATATATGCAAGTAGAGAATTTGCTAATATGGCCTATCTTCAAAATTACATTTTGAGAACCTGTTTTGTGTACTTATGCTTTGAGAAGCACTTAAACATTTCAAGAGATGGTCACATAGGAAGCTACGTTTAAAGTTATACATAAAGACATTTTGGAAGTAAGGATCTAGGAGCTGAGGGTTTTGAGCATGCCCAGGTTTTCAGGGTTTGATCGAAACACAGGGAAAAGAAAGAAAACATAAGAGATCTAAAAATACCTGACCCACTAAGCAAAGGAATGCACTCTGAAATGGTGGATCTTTCTCTTATCTGCAATGTTCACAGACCAGATTCTGTGGGCAGCAAATTTGAGAAACAAGGAATGTGGCTTTTCCTCCAGAGACCTCAGATATGTATTATCAATGGATCCCCATTTACACAACTGATACCACTAAGCATCTACAGGGAGCTGGGGGCTCAAGCTGGAACAGATCTCTCATATCTGCCTTAACAAGATTCTATTGTTGGAAGTCAGGCCCCACAGACTGTTTTGTGTAATGTTAGCAAATAACAAAGAGACATCTGCTATAGCTTCGGTCAGAATATCAGTTTCAAAAGCACAAACACTGGTGTATGTGTGTGTGTGTGTGTGTGTGTGTGTGTGTGTGTGTGTGTGTGTGTGTAAGAGAGAGAGAGAGAGAGATGGAGAGAGAGAGGGAGAGAGAGGGGGAGAGAGAGAGAGCATCTGAGAACTCTATGATTGCTAACATTTTTTTTATTAGAGATGTACAGAAATGAATGTCCACATTGTGAGGGTTACATGGGGAACATCTGTGTCACTCACAAATCCCCTTTATACCTTGACTTTCAATATTCTGGTTTCATGACAAGAATGTGGCTTGACTGTAGTGAGAGGAGGAGGGAGGACGGTCTTTATATGGAATGCAGGTGTGTGGAACTAGACTCTGAAATTAAAAAAGAAAAAAAAAAAAGCATAGCATCAAGGGAGTGGCTTACACAGTGTCTCCCTAATGACACTATATTTTTTTTTTTAAAGTCTGGTGTTTATATCATTGCTAAACTATGAAATTGCTTCCACTTTTTTTTTCACAATTTGGATAAAATATGTAACAAAAATAGCTTAGCATTCACTGTGACAATGCATGATGTCCGGCTTATGCTTGTAGTTGATGTACTGGAAATACTTTGTGTTTTACCAACAAAAACATGTCCCTGCAAATATGACAAGAGAGCCCCAGCAGACACTGCTGCTTCAGAGTGCATTGCAGGGCTGAGTTTTCATTTTGCTCCGGATTCTTCATTAGACTCTATTCGGAAGCTCTAAGCTAGAGGTGATGGGCACAGTATTGTATTTATGAAGATTTCAAAGATGTCGGGATTTCCACTGGTTGACCTATTTTGCCAGTCATGCATTATGTAATGCAGAAAGTCTCATGCATACAACAGAGCCATTAATACATAATATGTTCTTATGTATGTGCATTTATATGCTTATATATGTTTTTGATGCAAAGGCATATTTTTCCTAGAGGACAAGGCAAATGATTTGACTTTCATCCACCATGCATTTTCATATGACATTATAGTAAGATAATATTAAGAAACTACTCTCCAGATTGGAAATTCTTCACAGAAAGGATGTCAAGTTTAAAATATAAGAAGAAGGGCTAAGGATGTAGGGTATACTTGGTATAGTGTCTGCTAGCATGCTTGAAATACTGGACTTAAGCTCCAGTATCAAGTAAAAATGAACAAGGAGGCACATCTATAATTCTAGCACTCAGGAGGTCAAGGGAAGAGAAACAGGAAGTTAAAGGTTATCATCTTTAGCTACATAACGAGTTCAAAGACAGTCTGGGCTATGTGAGATCCTGTCTAAAAAAGGAAAGGAAAAAGAAGGAGGAGGAGAAGAGATAATCAAGAATTCATTTTATAAAGTATAACATGTTAAATTCTATTATTGGCACCTTATCTTGCTAATCACATAAGAAAGATTCTAGAAGCTTAATTAGTTCTTTCTGGTCATTAATGCATTAATGTTGCTGCAACAAGCAAAAGCACCCAATTTAAAACTTGAAAAAGGTTATCTGGTGACTGAACCTAATTCAATATAGTGTCAACAATCATAACTGTAGAATTATACAAGGGTTCAGACTAGCTTGGGCTACATGACACTATATCAAAAATTAAAGGTACTCAGGAGAATGGACTCCACTCACCATCTTAGTCATTTGTTCATTTCATTGTTTGACACATTTTCACTAAATACCAGTTCTGAACTAGGCACTGTTTTATGCTCATTTGTGAGATACTATGTCCACTGAGGAGTCTTTCGTTTACAGCCTAGATTTTAGTGAGCAAGACAGAACAACAAACAGTTCCAGACACAAACAGAAGATGATGTCTCCAGTGAAGAGTGATAAGTTGACAATAGGATGGCATGACTTTGGGGGAGGGAGCCGAGGATAACCTCAGGAAGTTACTTTGGATCTTTGGTCTGAAATGTAAAGTGATACAGCTTAGGAAAGACCTAAGAGAGTGGAGACTGTGGAGGAGGTTGGACAGGACCAGCGGGGTCTGCTGTGCACACTTGGTAGAAGTCGAGGGCAAAGAGCTTCAAACACCACGATGAGGAGACTGAGTTTCTGAGATTAAAAAAATAAATAATAAGTAAAAGAAAAACACTGGAGAGTTTGAAGTACTCTGATTATTGTGTGTTGAAAAACAGAAATAGAAGCGAGGACTCTGGAAGAGACTAGTGGGGCATGTACCAGAGTGATGGCAGGGCACACACACACACACACACACACACACACACACACACACACACACACACACACTCACACACACTCACACACACACACACACATACACACTCACACACACTCACACACACACACACACACACACACACAGGCACGCACGCACGCACGCACGCACGCACGCACACACACAGGCACGCACACAAACTGCTGGGCCTTTAAGTCCCAGCACTCAGGAGGCAGAGGCAGGTGGATCTTTGTGAGTTTGAGGCCAGCCTGGTCTATAGAATTGAGTTCTAGGACAGCCAGAGCTACACAGAGAAATTCTATCTCGAAGCACGCACACACAAAGAAAGAAAAGAAGGAAGGAAGGAAGGAAGGAAGGAAGGAAGGAAGGAAGGAAGGAAGAAAAAACAGAGATCCCAGGCACTGGTCTCCCTGGGAATTTCAGGAATGGGTGGGGATGGCTGACAAGAGTTCAGTCTGTGAAGCTGATGAGTTGGATCTGGGAGAGCCTGAAGGAAGTTGTGCTGATTGGTTGCTCAATGAATAGACCACGAGAGAAGCAGGTGAGTGTGTGAAGACATCTAGCATTCTTTACCAAAGTTCTGGAAGCTTGAGACAGTATTCCTAACCCCAGCCACCTCCTCTGCTTTACCTTTCAGATCCTTTCTCTTTGCACCGCTTCCCCACAAACAGAGGTATTCTGGGGTCAAGGAATTAAAGACAGTTTGGGAATGCTTACAAAGGTGCCTTGACTAAAAGACAATTCCAATACGACACCCCCTCCTACACATTGTTTTGACCCTCTCCAACCAGTTGTGTTTTCTGTCTGGTCTGAGTTTCATTCCAGAGATGGTTATGCTAGGCAGAGCTGGTTAGTCTTGCACTGCTCACCCGACTCATCCTTCCAGGAGAGCAGGCCAGACATTTGCAACAAAACAGAAGACCTCTGGGGTGGGAAATATGTCCCCTCCTCCTGTTATCAGAATGTAGCCGGCCTTAAAGACTGGTTATCTATTAGTCATTTGGTATTCCAAACATGTGGGTGTGGGCTCTCTTCCTCAGGGTGGCTGGCCTAAATTGTAAAGTAGATTGTGGATAGGCTGGAGGGATTCGACTTTTTGGCAGTTAAACCAGAAGCCTAACACTTAGGCCAGGATAGTCACTGTCTTCTAATTCATAAAGGCTGATGTCATCTAAGAATTGCACCAATGAAGAGAATCGAGAGCTTAAAGAAAGAATACAACAACAACAACAACAACAACAGAAAACTGTGCTGGTGTGGTGTCATGCTGCCTTTAATCCCAGCACACCTGAGCCAGAGTCAGGCTAATCTCTGTGAGTTAAAGCCAACTGGTGTACAAAGCAAGGTCCAGGAGAGCCAGTCTTGAAAAAGCAAAAACCAAACCAAAGCCCAAACAAACAAACAAACAATTAAACAAAAGCCACCTGCACACTCAGAAATGAACTTGGTTTGTTAAGAGTCCATTGAGGAAATGGTGCTGCCTCAGAAGCAGTTTTAGATTCCTTTAATGACATCCTTCAGGAGAAGCTTTGGGTAAACATGTGGAGATTCCCTCTTGCATTGATGATCCCTTCAAAATCAACTGATAATAGTTGGAGGATCTAAAGGGTTAGAAAGTCACAGATCTGGAATAACTTCAGATTTTAAGGGCAGAACAAGGACATTCTGACAGCCTCTAGATCCCACATGTCCTGGATCCAAATGTCTAGGAAAGGATCATAGACATTTACCATGATTTACTTATGAAGAATGGGCCCTGGTAGGATTAAAATGTGGGACTTATTAAGTAGATGGTATTATATTTTCGAACAAGAATACCAGGTGTTGAGAAAAAGATCTTGTAGAAGAGCTCAGTGACATGAGAAATTGTTCAGGATATAAAATTTAGTGAAAAATTATGAAGCTGTATGCACTGATCAAATTTGGTAGAAAATCATATCTTGGTACTTACAGAAGAACAACAAGACAGATAATCAAGGAACTACATCTGTGCAGTGAGAGACTACAGAGGCTTAGTCTCTATTCTTCTAGAGTTTTCCAAATTGCCTTTAATGAAAGTAATGATTTTGTAATAAAGAAGTATTAAATGTGAACATCGATATCAACCTTAATATACTTCATTGATATGTGTTAATTCTATAATTGTTAAAGAAATATTAAGTAGGGTGTAATACTAATTTTATAGATTTGTGGTGAGAATTACATTAGGTAAAGTGATTTATAAAAAATTCTTAATGTGGTCACTGGCATTTAATTACATTTTCAATTATTTTTTACCCAATTTAATCTTATCTAGGCTTAGCCCCAAATGAATTTTTTGCCCTAAAACAAACAAAAAGTAAAGAATATTATTCTGCAAAAGGTGAAGATTTGTCACTGTTTAGGATATTCAAAAGAATGCTGGCTGTGAAGACAAATTTGAGAGAGATGCATATGAAATGCCTTAGGCATTAGGAGGAGCAGGACTTAGGCATGGAAACCTGAGCTGGTTATTTTGTAGTGTTTGTTCAGACCTACATGATCTGGTTTGTTGTTTAAAAACCTGTCATTTCTATATATCCGTAGATAGATGGTATAATATCTAACTCAAAGAGAGAAATTAGTCTGTCATGATGAATGGCCTGCGTCTTCAGGCAGATAAACAAGTGTCTTGTGAGAATCTTTGAGACGGGAAATGCAGCCTGTGGCTTTCTCCTTGTGGTACCCTTCAAGAGAAGCTTGAGATCTGCTAAGAGGGCACATAGTGTTTTGTTACCTCTATCTCACATCCTGGGCTTTTATCATCAGTAGTCTAGGCCCTTATCCCTCAGCACATGTGTACAAGAGAGCATGCTTGTGCTCTCTCTCTCTCTCTCTCTCTCTCTCTCTCTCTCTCTCTCTCTCTCTCTCTCTCTGTCTCTCTGCTCTCTCTCTGTCTCTCTCTCTGTCTCTCTCTCTGTCTCTCTCTGTCTCTGTCTCTCTGTCTCTCTGTTTCTCTCTCTGTCTCTCTCTCTGTCTCTCTCTGTCTCTCTGTTTCTCTCTCTGTCTCTCTCTCTCTCTCACACACACACAGACTCATACATACATACCCACATTCCTTCCATTTTTCTGTTCTCCTCCATCTGAGTTGAGACCTCTCTGTCCCCACTCCCCTGTATAGGCTATCACCAAGATTTTACTTATCTCGTCCCTGTAGTTTCTTGAGAGACCTCTGTCCTTCCCAGCTTCTTAGAACCTTCCTTTATTCCTCTTAGACTTTCGCTATTAACGGGAACATAATGCCTCCTTTAGAAGTTTGTTGTGGTCATTCTATTGTGTAATGGAAGGAGAGCTCCTAGCACATACCAGACTCTTGATAATGGAAGCTATTATTATGATTAATTATATTATTTATTCACTTTTATACCCTTAGGGCCAATCACATTGCCTGGTATATGATGAGTACAAAATAAATTTCTAGTGAGTTAATGAATTAACTTAGACATTTTCAGAATGTGGCTTTGTAGTAAAAGAAGATTGTAATGTTTATAATGGGAGACTGGGGGTAAAAAGTCACTTTCTCCAAACAACCTGCTTGTGCTGCACTTGGGTCACAATCTCTTGGGCTAGACCACTGTTGCATATAGAAACACTGTCATTCCCATGTAGATATGGCTTAATGGGCACAAGGGGAGTTTCCCTTTGACTACAATAGCACATAGTTCACAACTCATCCTTCCTTAGCCTCGCTAACACTATTGGTCTGTCCTAATCCACCAACAGATTCATGATCCAGATGAAATTCAGCCCACTGCTAACCTCGGAGTCCATGTGATATGCTCTCTTTACCTCTTACTGTTCACAGAACCTGCTAGCTGATTTGCATGCCACCTCCTATTTCTCCCCTACTTCCTTTTAGAAAGATGTTTGTGAATTATTTTAAGCCAGTTGAATCACTCTGAGAGTTAAGTACTATTTTTAAGATTTGAGGAACAGTTGAGAAGGAATGATTTGGGGATCTGAAGCAGTTTCACAATAGCATCCCACAGAAACTTCAACCTCCCAAGTTGGTGAATTTTTGCATCTGAAAGCTTGAAAGTAAATGGGTCACTTGCTCTCTGATACTAAATTCTAACCTTTAGCAGGAGGACTCCTTGCTAAAGCCATGGTGGATGGGGCAGGTGAGGTTCACAGGCAGCTGTCTGCTGCATGAGAGATTGTGCTTCTTTCTCTGTTGACTGCCTGGGTGCAGAGCTTGGCTCTTTCTTATCAAGACTTCCTGCCCTGGTCACACTTTGGCTCCACCTGGCATCCTCAGGATGCCATGGAGCCAGCATCCCAGGTGGATATAGCAGATCTCCCTAGATAGGGCACTGAAGAGCACTCTTGACTGATAATGCCTGCCCTTATGAACCCTTTTTTGATATCTTAGCTTACCAGTCGACCTATATTTCCCCTCAGATCTCCTTACCAGTTATGAAATAAGACATGAACATGTTTTATTTCTCCTAACTTCTGTAGACCTTCGTACTGATACCATTTCAATCACACATCTAACATTGCCTTGATCCCTCCTTATTGCTCATCTTTATGCAGAAATCTGTATTTTCTTGATCAAACATAGTGTTTCATTTTGTCGTCGCATGTCTGTTATGCAATGGTTTATGTCATTATTTTAATAACTCTTAGTACTTGGTTAGAATGGAAGGATTACATGTAATTAAGACTTGGTAAATACTTTTTTTGTTGTTGGTGGTGAAATATTTTAGTATAGTCACAGACTGTGCCTTCTATAATCAGATCCTGGAAGCCATGGAAAAATGATAGTGGGATGTAAAAAATTGATGAAATCTAGATTTTCATCAACCAAGTTATTTATTATTTATTAACAAACTGAAAAGTTGGGTATGGTTTTTAAATAATTTCACCACACACATCTAACCATATACTTATGGATTAAGAGTGAAAAAGGCCATAGGTTTTTTTTTTTTTTTTTTCTGTGTTATGGAAACTAGATAAAGAAGAAAATTTTATAGTATCAAGTCTTCTTCAATCTTCAGGGAATTTAACACTCCACACATAACATACACTGATTTTTGTGTGTGTGTGTTTGTGTGTGAGTGTTTATGTTAATGCCCCCTCCCTGGTAATCCTTTTGATATGTGTAATACTGAGAAAAATATAACATTAGATTTTGGAGATGTTACTATAACCATAATGTCACAAGGAAAAAGAATGTTGTCATTTTGTTGCTATCATTTTTGGTAAATAACTGATAGCACAGTCAATTTAAAGATACATATTTTGTCAGACATATTAATGTGGATATGAAGAACTTTAACATTTAGAAGGAAGCTGAGAGTTCATATTTATATTTTTAGGGAAGTAGATTCTTGGAGAGGTTACTTATGTAAGATTAGATGACTAAGGATTGCAAATCCAGACCTCAGCCTGTGAGACTCAGGCCCTGTCATGCTCCATCTTCTAGTTCTTGGGCTGTGAGATAGAGAGGTACCACTCTGATGTTTTGCTTATTTGTATAGACATCTTCATGGTGTTTGTTGTTACCTTTACATTGACAGTCAGGTATATGTGAGCAGAGTCAACATGTTCTATGTATATAGGACACACGCATACATCGGTGACTCATTGGAATGGAAACTTTTGTTCCAGATCATTCTGAGCCATTGCTAATTTAGCCATTAGGCCTTAGTGAGCAAAGATAATTAAATAGGATGCTAGCAAATATTTGATATGGGACTGCAGACTGGCGAAGACTAGAAGAACAGGTCTTCACCTTTCTGTGCCTCAGCAGGTCATGTGACCATGTGTCCCAGTAGTTGAGCTCTGGCTCTCCCCTCTTCCTTAGATCTTTTACTTCTCCCTCTCTGTGGTACTTCCTGTCACTAGGGGAATAGGCAGTAACAGCCCTTCCTGACAGGAATGTAAGAAGAGACAAAAGACTATGGGTTATCCTTTCCTGGTCTGATTTGCTCTTTCTTGTAAGGAAGTGTGACACTACATTGTCTTCTTGAGTGCCAATGGGCTGAGGAATGATGTGGGAGTAAATGAAACAAAGGGGAAAACAGAGAAAAGCTAAGAAACATGAGGGAGATGGTAGACAACTTTATAGACCAACACACACACACACACACACACACACACACACACACACACACACACACACGCACAAAGCTTCTTAGCCCCTTTACCCCCTCTCCTTTGACCCTCATTCCTTCTCCCCACAATCAACACAGATTTAATTAGTTGTTGTTCCATTTTGTTTTTTTTTTAAGGTCAGTTTCTGGGTCTGAAGCACAGGTTTTCCCTTCTCCAGGGGCCTTGAAGATTACATCTCCTTTCAAGGCTACAGGACATCTTAATTAGTAATAAAATGTCATGAATGAGTTGTGGTAAGTTTTTTGGCAGGTTCTAGAAAATAATGGTTTCATTGAAACATGAATCATCCCAATGCTGCTTCCTTAACACAATTAACTCAAGACAGTGAGTATTGTTGGAATTAAGAGATTTCCTCCATAAAGCTCTCCGCCTTATTTGGTCTTCCAGGACAGGTTCGGGGCACTGTGAGCACAGACAGTGGCTTTAACAAATCATTCTCTTTTCTCTAAAGCATAGAAAACAACTTTGCTTTCTCACAGTCTTCCCATGTAGATCACCCAGGGTTTCTAGAACATTAGTAGATGATGAGGTCCATGCAACAAAAAGAAAAAGCAAGGAAAAGTTGAGGAGCACCATTTGCCCTGAGGGACAACTGAGTAGTATGGAAGCTGTTAGTGTGAGTGTGATAAAGACCATGGTCAGGAGCTTTGCCTATAACGTGCTCTAAGATCATCTTGCTGTAAGTAGACCTACAGTGGCAGGATGCCCCATGTAACAGTAGCGCTGGGCCTGGAGACACATTGACAGTGCAAATGGTTAATGGAATGTGAGTGGCAGAGCTTTGCTGACAAGAACTGATGTACAGTAATGCTTCCAAGTCACAAGGGTGAAAAAAATGACATTGCCAAACTATGTTTGCCGTTAAGCACAGGTGGACTTGATAATACTTAAGTTACTGTGAAAATTAAGATGGTTTCCTGTCTAAAAACTTAAAAGTCTAGCACACAGGAGGATGGGTAATATGAACAGCAACTTTGAGTTTTTTTTAACAAAGGACTTTAAATTTTACCTTTGTGTCACTGCTCTCTGACAGCTGCAAGTTAGTATTTGATGATGAGAAAAGATAAGGAAGCGTATGTCTCCACTTCCATAATAGAGAAAACCAGGCAACTGATTGGAAGAAATACAGCTGATCAGGCAAAAGCATCGGAAAGATGCCTACTTATCCTTTTCTTTTAGGGTATGGTAGATCAGTTTCAAATTATAGCAGTGCCCACTTTTCTACTGTTTCCCATTCTGAGGATTTAGTTCTTTGTGGTCAGCCACCATTTGAAAACATTACATAGAAAGTCCCAGAAATAAACAGTTTGTAAGTCTCAAATGACATGCCATTCTGAGTAACAGGATGAGATTTTGAACTATCTCTGTCTAGTCCAGGAAGTGAATCATCCCTTTGTCAAGTGTATCCATGCTACCTACTCATGAGTCACCTAGTAGCATCTAGACTCCTGGATAACTATCATGCTATCTCAGTGCTTGTATTCAAGTAACACTGATGCTGTAGCCCAGTGCTATGTGAGATGTTTCTGTCCTTCAGCTCACTATGTGTGCATTTTGCCAAGAAGGAGAAGGGTGTGTCCTGAACCATAAGATATTTGAGACAAAGATGCTTACATAACTTTCATTGCGGAGTGTTGTTTGGAATTGTTTTAATATTGTAATTTAATCTATTACCATGGACAATTAACAAATTAAATGCTATCTGATGTATAGAAAACACACACACACACACACACACACACACACACACACACACACACACACCTACCTTGGCACAGTTTCCAGTACTCACAGTGGGTGTCAGAACATGTACCTCTCAGATAAGGGACATCATTAGGCATAACATGGAAGCATATTCCATGTTTCTTATAAAGAAAACATATGAACTAGGTGTGGTGGTGGACACTTACAATCTTAGATACTTCAAGGACTGAGGCAGGAGCATCAGAAATTCAAGGCAAGACTTTGTCTCAAGATAAAAGTTGACTTAGAGATATTGCCTCACAAGACAGCAGTTATCTAAGCATGTGGGAGTGTGAGTTCAATCTGTACTATCCTCTCAATTAGAGCAACTGTTGAACTTAATTCCTCCTTTCAAGGATAGTCATCTGATATTCATATAGGACAGATTTCACACTGAACAATGTCCCCAGAGCTGAGTAAACCTCTGTCACTATTTTCCCTCTGATGAAGATGAACATACAAAGCTGGGTGGATTTTGGAGGAACAAGTTGCATTTCACCTTTGTTGATTAGGATAAATATACAAAAATTCCACAAACCCCACAAACAGGGGTCTGTCTTCCTTTCACCCCCTTTCCGCAACCAAGTGCCTTTTCTTCCCAAGGTTAACAATCCTTATGATTTTATTCTGTTGTTCCAGAGATGATGCATTAGAAGCTTCTAAAAATATCTTTTATCTTATAACAGGTCATGAAGATCAAACTTTTTGCAATGGGAAAAGCAACTTGGCCTCTCTTTAGCAAGGAGATGACAGAAACCGAGCTCAGGTAGAAGTGACAACTGAGCCATTTCATTTTCTCAGGTTAGGAAAACTGTAACTATAGAAGACATTTGCCCCATCAAATAGTCCATGACTGGGGGAGCCAATGCCTTATCAGAGATCACAGTTCCTATCTCACTTTGTTGACATGCATAAATATGCAACCAACCCACACGGCTTCTCTGATACCAGCTAGAGTGGAGTGTGGGTGCCAAATGGTATTCTTGTGAAGGGATGAAGATTTTTAATATTCCAATAGCAATAGTGGCAGTTCACACATGCATTTAGCACATGAATACAGACGCATACCTATATGCATGGGCCCACAAACTTTTATTACTTCTTCACAACCTCTTGTCCAACTCTAGGGCTAATCTAATAGTCGCCACAACTCACAAATGCATGCACTCAAGAGGAAAGGCTGGATTTGTGGCTTGTGTTCAACCACAATGAAACATAGTGAGAAAGGGGATGACTCAAGGTAAACTTTCTGGAAGAGTCTGGCAATTGCTCATTACCCTTGGAGTTTATATCTGCAAACACTTCGGCAGCCTTGTCCCTACTCCCAAATGTGCTCCATATCATTATTGAGTGCTTCTGTCTACCCCAAGAAAAGAAGGAAGTATCTGAGGTTGAGATCTGTTAGTTCCTGAATCCCAGCATTTTTTTTTTTTTTTTTTTTTTTGAGATAGGGTCTCTTTGATATATAATCCTGGCTGTCTTAGAACTTGACATGTAGACCAGATTAGCCTTGAACTCACAAAGTTCCACCCGTGTCTGCCTCCTGAGTGCTAAGCTTAAAAGTATGTGTTACCACATTTAGTGGTGACATTTGCATCTATTTTAAAATGACTTTTATGGTACCCATCATCAATGGTGGGTGCCGCTTTAGACAGGAGGCCATGTTGCTCTGCACTTATACCGCCATGTCTTACTGGATTGTCATTGAGAACTGATGGGTACCATGCGTGTGTATTTTACCTATCTTAGTAGATAAAATAGTTTTGCAAATGACCCATGGGAGGAAGACACTCTTTCTAAAGGGCATTCTCTCTGAGCTTGGGCTGATTTCCCATCACAGAGAATAAAGGGTGCTGCTGTTTGTTAGAAACCTGCAGTCTCCACCCTGTTGGGCCATGCCCAACCCCCACCTTTTTAATAGCAACAAGAGGTGGGAATGTTGGGGCTCAGCAGTCTGTGGACCCCGACTCTGGGCAGGACGCCTATGGCCACGTAATCACTAGGTCAGGCTTTACCTAGCTGTTCAAGCTTTTACCTGGCTGCGCAGGGGACCCGGTTATGCATGCGCAAGCTCCCCTTTTTAAAGCAAGCGCGCCAAGCGCACCTCTCTCTTGCCTCTTGCTCCTGCTCTTTCTCTCTTGCTCTCTCTGGGACCCCTTCTGTCTTCTTCTCTCTCTCTCTCTCTCTCTCTCTCTCTCTCTCTCTCTCTCTCTCTCTCTCCCTCTGTTTTCGGTTGGCCACCAGCTATCCCCCCCTTTTTCCTCTCCCCTCTCTCAATAAACTCCATGTGGGTGCTGAATCTCCTGTTTGTGTTTCTTAGGCAATAGCAGCTGCAAAAGAACAACACTGTTTATCCATGATCCTGCAACCCCAATGCATCTAAACACCACAGCCCATAAATATCAATGCATATAGGAGGGATTTTGCTCCTTGTTGAATTAAAAGCATACAGACATGCCTGACCCAGGTTAATATTTCTTAGACTTATAGTAAATAGGCTTTTGAATTGCTCAGCATCTTTGCTAAAATGTCTTGAAACACACCATTAAATATTTTCTCAGCCACATAATAAACAACCACGTAATAATGTTCTTTTGTGATAGTAGAAGGAAAATTATCTGTAGCATCTTAACTCTTTCCACCCCTCCTTTTCTTTAGAAATGTACCTGTAAGTGACAATTGTCATAGAAAGACAGCATTAAGTTATGGTGTCCAGGCTGCTCAATACTGGAGACACATCTAGGTGCTTCCATTTAGTTGACTCCCAGAAAAGAGGCAAAAGTACCTACAGAAGTAGGGCAAGAATCTTGACTGCAGTGCAAAATCTGACTGCTGCACAAGGGACAAAGCATTCCTAAGCATGTTTGGGCAGGATGCTAACATTTACTGTGAGAGACTGAATGTTTGTGCTCAACTCTCCACTCTTAAAAACTGCTGTACAGATGCTCCGTCTACAATGCCATGAAGTTACCAGGCCAGATGAGCTCACAAGGATGAGCCCAGCCATGTCGTTTGGAGAAGATGAGAGACCTCTCATTCCCCAAGGCTCAAAAGGACACAGTAGGAAGGCAGAACCATTCAGAAGCCAGGAAAAGGAGTCTAGTTAGGGACTGAATTGGCAAGCACCTTGATCTTGGACTTGCCAACCTCCAGAATTGTGAAAAATACATCCCTGTTGTTTAAGCTACTGGGCTTATGGTATTTTGTTACCACAGCATGATCCAACTCAATACCTCAATCCTGCTCAGCTACTGAGATTACAGTTCATCGCTTCAACCTATTACCCAGTATGACTGTTTGCCTTGATGGGAGAATATCTTAATTGTGATTTAGAGAGCCTATCAAGGCAAAAGCTCTTGTTCAGTGAAGACAGTTGATTATCCAACATCTCTGAGTTCAAAAGTGATGGGAAATCCCCAACTAGGAAATGTCATATTCTAGACTACATTTTGCTGATACTTATTTATTGTATTGAACCACCATCATGATCTTAAACTCATTTTAGTTTTCTGTTTTGTTTGGGCATCTCTGTGAGAATATGAGCTCTAGGGAGTCTGAGATAAGTTCTTTTTCATCATCATATTTAGTTCAACAAATGATAAACTGCACAAAGAACTTGTCTAGGGTATGATAATGGCTAAAATATAAAAGGACCTCAAATTCATTGCTATCTTACTCTTTGAGAGAAGCAAAGTGATCACCACATATAAATCTCCAAATAGATATTGATAGCAGCTTTGCTTGTAAGTCTCAGAAGCAACAAAGAGGTTCTTCAATAGATGAGTAGATAAACTGTGTTCTGTCCAGACAATGGAATATTATAATGTATAATTATATATTATATAATATATAATAATATTCAGCACTAAAAATAAGTGTTCAATGATGAATGAAAAAAATCTGATAGGTACTAAAATACATACTAGGTAGCCTATGGAGATAGGATCCCTCATTTAACATTCTAGGAGAGGAAAGCCCCAGAGACATTGAAAAGACCATGTCTATGAGGCCCAGAGGAAGAAAAGAGTAAAGAGGTACAGTACCAATAACCTAAAAAGAAGCGAACACCCTTTATGCTCCTACAGTGAAGGACACATGCCTTTGACCAATTCCCCATAATACAAGCCCTCATGTGAACCCTGGACATGACAATAATGATGCCAAGTCTAAGACTGATTATGGGTTGTTATTATTGTTATAGACTGTTAATAAAATATACCAGTCTGGAAGGTTATGTTGACAGGAGCAGGGGATATGTAGGAGGCCATATCAGCAAGTTGGGCATTTCCTCTCAGTCAACCTGTGAAGTTGAAGGTGATTTAAAGTTAAAAAAAAAAAAAAAGTGAGGGACTCCTTTGATATTCTTTCCCAGGGTGTCGTTTTCATTTCCCTCTATTCTTCATTCAAATGTATCCAAATTCAGTTCAATGCTCTATCTGAAACTGATCTGTCACAAGCAGACTGAGTTAGCAAGGGGGGCTCCTCAGCAATCTAAAGGAGCTGGTGAAGGTCACTGGAGAACTTCGTGGCTGGATCTACAACCTCACATAAGGTGGAATTCAGATTCAGAACCAAGACTCAAATCTGCTCAGATCCAGGAGACTTAGAATCTGATTGTCCTGTTTAAGATCATTTAACATGATGCAGAGAAGAGAAAAAAAAAAAAAGGTTTCTTTAGTAGACACTTAACTAGCTTCAAATGAATACCTTATACTATGATACACATTTTCTTGCAGATAAGAGAGAGAAGTAGTGATAATATATACACAGAGTTTCATATTGTATTTGACAATTCAGTTTTCTATGGAGTGTCCTGGGAAATGTCTCATTTCTCCTGGGAAAGGAGGTTCACTACTCCAAGTTGGGGAAACCAATCTCGAAACTTGCATGAAAAGTAGGGAAGGGAGATGGCTTCATTGTGGAGAAACAAAAGGAACAATGTTCATAATCTGGGTTTAACCAGACACTCATAAATAATTTTTGGTCAATTAGGAAATGTGCATTCCTCAAATGTGTGATTGACACAAAATTTTCTGTGGTTGGGAGATACACCAAAAAGATAAATACAGGAAATTCATATTCATACAAGTAGGGCCAAGAGTGGCAACTGGGATGTTCAAGGGTTTTTAGGTAATAGTAAAAACTAATATTCACTCACAGCATACCATCTGCCACCTTCTGTTTTAAGTATTTGGCTTTGGTCAGGGGTACAGTACATGCTTTAAATCCCATCATGCAGGAGGCAGAGGTAGGTGGATTTTTGCATTGGAGGACAGGCTGGTTTACATAGTGAGTTCTAGACCAGCCAAGGTCTGCTCAGTGGGATCATATCTCAGAACAATATTAAGAAGCACAATAAAAAGCCCTTAGCACTTGGCATCCATTGTTTTCCTTAGCCTTGTAACCACCTTAGGAAACTGGAGCCCCTTTAATCCTCCTTTTGTGTGGTAAAACTGAGACCACAAGAGGTTAATTTAATCAAGTATTAAGCAACAGAGCCTGATTTAAACCTAGGGAGCCTGACTCAGAACTTTTGTGCCTCCCAGTTCCCCATGGGGCTTTCTCAAACCCAAAGAAGATGAAGGGAATGGAAACCAAGAAAGAAACTGAAAATCCAGAACAGGACTTAAGGAAGGGGACATGAGTCAATGAGGAAACTCTTCTAGGAAAAGCCAAACACAAGTCAGTGCTGAAAATATACACTCTCCGTTGAACTATAATTGGAATACATTTTACATTTATTTACATTTATGTATTGTTCAGGCCAAATTATTTAAGAAGAACCTAGAGAAAGGACTGAACAGCACGAATTGCAGAGCAGATGAAAATGGAGATTTGCTGGGCAATGGTGGTGCATGCCTTTAATCTCAGCACTTGGGAGACAGAGGCAGGTGGATCTCTGTGAGTCTGAGGCCAGGCTGATCTACAAAATGAATTCTAAGATAGCCAAGGCTACACAGAGAAACTCTGTCTCAAAACACACACACACACACACACACACACACACACACACACACACACACACCAAAACCCCCAAACCAAACAAAAACAAACAAAGAAACAAACAAACCAGAAGAAAAAGAAAATGGACATTTAGGAGAATAAAGGTTAGTTAATAGAATAAGGGAGTTAATAACCAACCAGTGTAACTAAAGTGGATGTAAAAGTTATTTACTATTCATGAAAAATGACAAACATTTAAGCTGCAAAAAGGAGACAATGAACTTTTGTCTTCATCACCCTAAGAGTGACTGTGAAACGAATTTATATCTGTCTGTGTTTAGCAGATTCTTAGGAATGAGTATAAGTAGCCCCTAAACACAGAGATGGACCTAACCCACCATAGCAGTCCCAGTGTTGGTGGCCATGGCCTTCCCCAGACAAGTGTGTTTATAGAGAAAGGATGTAGAAGTAACTTCATCGGCTCTTGAAATCAGATGTTGGTCCAAATTCCAGTCCTACGGATCATAGAATAGTTACTTCATCCCTGTGAGCTGTAGTGTTGTCAACTGCCAACAGCAGGAAACCATACTTGGGCAATTGGGCCTGGCACATAATTGGCACTGGAAAAAGTTGACTGTTATTATAATGCAGATGACCTGACGTGTGTCTGCCGGGTGAGCTCAAAAAAGCAGAAGGATGTTGAAGGGTTCAATTTGATTTTGCCATGAGCTGCGCTTCTCAGACTTGACCCTGAGCTTATGTTTATATCTCCATGTACACAATGAGAGAGGGCTGTGACCTCTCCTTGTCTTCAGAAAACACATACTTTTGCAGTAGCTTGCATATTATTTCTGGGTTACCTTTTTAAATGACTAACAATTATCTAGTGATCTCCTGTGTATTTCTTTTGAATTGTCTTCCCCACCCCCACCCCTTGGTTGCTTGGTTTTATATGATGAGCCCTCTGTGCCTATAATTGAGTGTTTACCTTTCTTCTCTTGGACTCAGTTAAGAATCCTTAAATTCCTTACCCAAGCATATCTTAAGTGACAACAGCTAAGCCATGAATCTCACACAGGCCTTCTGCAAAGGCATTAACAAATTTAATAAGAGATAAGAAGAGATATGCTTGTTATGACTCACATATTGCCTAGAACTTGAATCCCTGTCCATCTTGTTTCACCCGAACATGACATGATCAGGCCATAGGGCTGGTTGTGACACTGGTGTGTATTTTGCTGTTGGATCTGGAGAGCTTACCACGGTGAACATGGCTACAAGACACACCCTAGCGAATTCAACTGTCAGAGTTGTCTAGAAAACCACTGCTCCAGAAATTATTAGCCCTTTTTTTCTTTTGTATTTTGAGGCAAGCTGTCACTACATAGCCCTGGCTCTCCCAGAACTCACTATGTAGACCAGGTTGTCCCAAAGCTCAGAGAGATCCGCCTGCCTCTGCCTACTGAGTGCTGGATTTAAAGGTGTGCTCTGGAGAAAGTTAGGGAAGGGAGCAGAGAAAGCAAGCAGTTGATTGGCATCTGAGATTTTGAGCATCGCTCTGCTGTTTTATAAACTGGTATTTACCTTAAAGTCATTGATTGCAGGGAGGAATGTGCTGAAGACAAACCAGCAACAAACTGTTCTCATCCATCGTCCCCCCCCCCCTTTATTCTTTGCTTCAGTTTTTTGGCTTCAGTATCAAACAAGGAATGAAAGGTCATTCTAATTTAATCTTTGCAACTTGGCCAAATGGACCTTAAACGACATCTGAGCAGCCTGTGGGCCCCTGGCACGTGAGCTTATTTGAGTTGCAGCTTCCACAGGAAGCTTCCACAGGAACGCTTGCTGAGGTGGGATCTACACAAACATGCAATCAAGTTAGCTTTAAATTTAAAAAGAGAAAAAAAAAGAGATCATTTTAATCAACCATGTATGTGAATTACAGTGAATTTTAGTTACAGATGAAAAGGTGCTTTGAGAGAGACACATGACAGGGACAGAAAGATCTATGTTTTAGTCAGGAGCCTTCAGGTAACCACCTCATGTCACAGTTCCCTCAGCATTATATGGTACTTAAATATGTTGATTTATTTTTCCTTATTCTTCCCATTTCATTATCAGTGAAATCTCGATGGTAATCCCCTTGGCATTTTTTTTCTTTTGCATCTAGCCATGTGTGGCTAAAGTTAGTTGGGAAGCATTTTTGGTGTGAGAGAGAGGAAATGTCAGTAAAAGGGAAAGGGGGCTTTGCATTTCAAGCTGAGTCTAAACTCACCTGAATTGTTCATTATAGGGGAAGTCTTCATACGATTTACAAATGGTTAAGCATCTGTCTTTACAACTTTTATATTATTTACAAAATTGGCTTTGAACTGTTGGGAGTTACTGAGCAGTGAAGGAAGTTCCCCAAAGAGTGGCTAGCTGCTCCTACCGAGAGCATACTGGTTTAGGATGGTTCGCTGGTTCCAGGAACTTTAGTCCAAAGTCCTTTTTCCTTGCTCAACACACAAGGCTTGGCTGTTAAAGCTATTCTTCTCTTTGTTTTGTTTTGCTTTTAGCCATTTAATTAAGAATTCTGGATATAGATGAACTGTCTCCCACTCCTTCCCTTAGCTGTTTTAACTGACAGGACTAAGCACCTAATTCTTTGAAGAGTTTCCTATTTTGATGGCAAACAATCCTTGTTTATCTTACAAAAAACCATTTTCTCTGTATCTGTCAAGGCTCTAATCTTGCCCTTCTGGTTCAGGAAGGAACAATTAAGCAATCTGGCCACGTTTCTTCTGAAAGTAGGGAAAAAATACCAACCACCCCAAACAAAACAAAACAAAAAACCTTCAAGAGCCCTTGTGCTGAGTCATTATCAGCACAGATACTTTTTCTGCACGCCTGGGACAGGCAAAGCAGAAAGCCTTTGTCTAAGCTGGGAAAGTAAAAGTGGGAGTGGAAAGGACACCTTTTTTTCTGAGCAGAACTTTATGGCCTTTGAATTATGGACTCATTGGAATGAATTTAGGATTAGGCTACAATTCGCTTATAGCCGATTGTGGGATATACACATCTGTAAACCCCTTTAAACCCGGGTGACATGTATATCGGATTGAACAGTTCTAGTCCTTCCAGACTCTCCGATGATATCATTGTTGATTGCTCCTTTAGTACTCCCCCCCCCCCCATGTCCACCTTTCAAGCTCATGGGCAGCTGTGAGGGTTGCACATTTCCCTGTTCTGTGTCCCTAGATGTACTGGGATGGGCAGTCCAGGGAAAGCTGTTTCAGTGAGTGCCAGGTCACACCCAGACTACATCTTCCCAGCCCGGTGAAGCCACAAGCAGGTACAGATAGGAACATGGAATCCAAAGAGAAACTTGTGCCTTCTCCGGCGTCATTTTTCTCAGATGGACAGTTGAGTAGTTCACCTTTTTTTTTTGTTTTTTGTTTTTTTTTTCCTTCCAATGAAAGAAGCCTGACCTGTTCCTCTCTCCTTCATGACTCACACATTCCTTCCTATCTAGCTATGACTTCCTGACTTCTGGCCTAGTGGCTACTTTTGCCTTTTTCTTCTGTAGTCCCGAATACTCTTTGGTACCACATCTTCATCAGTGCTTCCTCAATGCCAGACCCCAGGAGTCTTGGCGCCCTCTCCAACTTCCTGTTCTGCGTTTAGGGGTGCACACCTGTCTAGAGAGCGAGGAAAACCTCTGTCTTCTGATTCTGTAGGATGATACGTTTATGTTGCTGACCATAGGTCAGGCCTAATACCTCTCAGTGTAGGTGGGGTGGGGGAGGAAGGCGATGGAAGAACCCTGGTAAACAAGAGCTCAGAGCCTGTGGAAGATCTGCACGTTAAACACTAGTCTGGAGTCTGTTTTCCTGCACTGTGAAGCACTCTGACCCCCTTATCAGTGCGGGCTAGTCACAAATCCAGTTGTGTGGGTTTCTGCATGGAGTGTTTTTTTTTTTTTTTTCTTTCACTTCTGTGGTATAGTTGAAGCCGTCGAAATACTTGGGGTTTTGTTTGTTTTGTTTGGAAGTGGTTGTCTTGTACGTGTTGCTGGGGAAATCAAACTCATGGCTTTACACACGCTTCGAAAAACCCTTAGCTTTGCATTTTTAGTACAAAATAAAAATTATCTACACATACATACAATAACAACTAGTGAAAAAAGAGGCCCTGAATTTGAAGGGGTATATGAAAAAGCTCAGAAGACAGAAATGGAAGGGAGAAATATAATTGAATTACAATCTCAAAAATGAACGAAAAATTTTTGAAGTTATCTGCTCCCCTCTCTTTCTGCATATCTGTCAATAACTTTCATGTGCTACTCTCATAATTCATCATGTGAGTTATAAAGCAATGCACATGTAAGTTAAAGGATAATGTAGATTATTAATGGGAATTCAAGAATTTGCTCCAGTGCCTGAGTAGGTCTTTGCTGTGCAACATGTGGTGGTTCATTGAGGTTGGTGGCTACTGTTGCAGGCATAGTTGCTCTTACTAGACTTTAGATTTTGGGGAAATCATAGCTCTATTCTTTAAGTTCTTGGTGGGGACATGAGTGAGGGGGATAATGTGTTTTCTGCTTGGGTTTATCTTTCTGATAATAGAGCTTTTTTTTTTTTTATTTTCCAGAGAAATCTATTATGTCATTAAATCCTTTTATTCTAATATTAAGTGGGGGGGTGACTTGTTACCTTCGAATTATGGAATTTAGGTGTAGAAGGGGACTTCTAGTCTAGTTTTTGCCATGTGACATGAGGCAACTGAGTCATGGAAAAGAAGATAGTAGATGTCTTGATGTGGAAGATAATACTTGTTTTCTACAAAACTGACCTCTCACCTCCTCTAATTTGTTTACCCTCTTTAGAATGACCACATGCTTGAAGGCAGCCCCAGGGACTATGTCCCGAAGGGAGTGATGCTGAATCCATCCTCCTGCTTTGCTACGTGATTGGGTTCATACTTTAGCTTGTGACAGGGTTTGAGCAAGCTCTTTAGAAAACTAACTTTCTTTCTTTTTTTCTTTCTTCCATCCCTCTTTCTTTCTTTCTTTCTTTCTTTCTTTCTTTTTTCTTCCTCTTTCATTGTTTCTCTCTCTCTTTTTCTTTTTCTTACTCTCTTCTTTTCAGATGCAAATGTTATTTTCTTTCTTGTTCTGGCCCTTATTATTTCCATGTGCCACAGACACTTTAGTAGCCACCTGAGGGCCACAGGAGAAGCTAGCCTACAAGATCTGGCAAAGTATAAAGATGGTCACGAGGCATGGAGTGAGAATTTTAACCACTCCTGAAACTCAGCTTCAAGCTGCGCACAATAGAACATACTCTCAGTGTTCCAGCCACTTTTAGATGCATTTTCTGTTATTTTTAGCTAAACACATACTAACCGATGTTCTGATCTAAAGGTGGTGGGAGTGGCAGAAATGAAAAAGGTACCTAGAACTTTAAAATAACAGATACTCTGTGACAAGTGGTTCTCAACCTTCCTAATGCAGGTCTTCCCTAAATGACCCTTTAATACAGTTCCTCATGCTATGGTGACCCTCAACTATAAAATCATTTTTGTTGCTACTTTATAACTGCAATTTTGCTACTGTTAGGAATTGTAATGTAAATATTTGTGTTTTCCAATGATTTTAGGTAACCCCTGTGAAAAGATCATTTCTGCTCTTTGGCTGAGTTTCTAGTTGCAAATAATGGCTTCAAAGACTGCATCTTTTCAGTAAAGGCAGGTTGCTGCTGCCAGGATCTTTAGCCCCTGTATGTCTAGAAGGCTCTAAAGGAGTAAAAATATTTGATTACAAGAATCTTTTGTTTTCTTCACTCTGTCAAGTCTTTAGCTATAATGCCATCTCTTCAGGGCATGTTATTTACTTTTAAGTGTGAATTGTCTCACACAGGCAGATCCAGTTCTGTTCTGTTTTTCTCCTTTGGTATATATTATTTGCCTCCTCGGGTCTGAGCCTTGTGAATTAGTGGATTAGTGGAAAAGTGCCTGTGTGTAGAATCAGCATGGTTGTGTGTTCAAATCCAGGCTCTCTCCACTGTCAATCCAGGTCACCTTTGCTGCTGCCTCTGAACTGGGACACTCAGCAATAACTTAGAGGTGTATAAAGGTAATGAGTGGTTTCAAATAACCCACAGACACCCATAGTAAATGGAAAAGCTTTTGTCAACATCTTTAATGGTTTCAGTTGGTAAATTATTAACAGAAGAGATGTGGAGTCCCCAGCATTTTTAACATGTTGTTTTCTGAGCTAGAACACTGAAGAGAAGTATCTTGTGCCAATCCCTAAGCTGTAGATGGTTCCTTTCCTCTCCCCTCCCTCCCCTCTCTCCCCCTCCTCTACTTCCTCTTCCCTCCTCCCCTTCCCTCTCCTCCCTCTTTTCCAGAGCTGTGCTAGAAGCCATCTCCTTATGAAGGAATTTCTTTCCACATGGCTGAAGGTCCCGACATGTGAATGGCTCAATTCGATTCCGTCCCTCCTCTGTTAGCATGAGGGAAAATTTTGAACAAAATAACAAAAATATTGTTTCTGCTAAGTGATCTATCACTAGCTAACTTATTAGCCTTGGGTAAATTACTGAACTCCCCTCAGTCGGGTATTCACACTATTTGTGTTGTGTGCATATGGAGGGACCTTGTGGGAATCAAGTGACATGAGCCTTGCGGACAGATTATGATGCTTGTAGTTTTTGCCACTGGGTATTGTCTGTCTTGACATTTCATCCATTCACATGTTCCAATTCTGACTGATTCAGGAGGCCAGAAGAAGTCCACAGACCAACAAGTTAAACAGCCTGCAGGACACATTGGCTGGGAAGCATAATGTGCTTTTGATTTCTTGCTAACACCATATGGTAGAGCCTGTTATTATTTCTGACATCTGTAGATCATTAATATACAGGTACAATATACAGCATTCCAATATACTATTAGAAACAGTGTTTAAGAAAGAAAGGACAGAGTTCAGAAGGGCCAAGGAGAATGGGAAGACATTCTTTTAGAAAAGAACAGGGACTGTTGTTAGGATTACATCTGTAGCATTACACTGTCCTGATTTAGTGGCAAAGAAGTATCTGGCCTAATGTTGTCACTAACTCAACAACCCTGGGAAAATATTTAACTTAATTTTCTGTGTTGGTTTAATGGAAGTGAGGTGGGTACTTACCTCACATGGTTACTGTGATTTTAAAATAATACCCAAAGTAACTATCACATGGTGGTGGTGGTGGTGGTGGTAGTGTGTGTGTGTGTGTGTGTGTGTGTGTGTGTGTGTGTGTGTGTGTGTGTGTGTATGTGGGTGTGTGTATATGTGTGTGTGTCTGTATGTATGTGTGTGTGTGTGTGTGTGTGTGTGTGTGTTACTACTACTGTTTTCTGCTACTTTCAGGGACAATGTATTTCACTTGCCACCCACTGAATACCTGAAACTCAGAACACCGTGCTGCAAAGCAGTGCAGTCTCAATGTGCTCAGAGACCAGACCTAAGAACAGAAGACAATTCACAGAGCACAAAGTTTCTAGTTGCAGAGGAAGTCACCTAAAATGCCAGGGACAGTCCAATATTAACTGTCGGTGCTGAGGGATTTGAGTTCTTGGAGATGACCAGAGGTTGCCTTTCGCAGACTGTGCCATGAACAATGACTTTATTTGAACCAGGGGAGAATATTTAAGCACAGAATTAGTAAAAGCTGTGCCATGCTGAGAAAGCAGGACGAAACTTTGACTGGTTCATATGGGTCAGCCAATGGAAACTGGCTTGACAGTTAAGAGAGGGCCAGACATCCTTTTCATGAATGCTGCCCTAGCTCCAGATGAGTCTATCTGTCATTCCTCAGGAATTCTTGCTACTTAAGAGAGCAGGTGTGATGAATTTGCCTGGGGATAGTCCATTAACTGCTGATAAACAGTGTGACTTGTTTTCTTCTTCCTAGAGAATTACCCCTTATCAACAGCTTTTACCGAAATGTTTAGATGTGCTGGGCTTCAACAAAATTATGAGGAAGTGGGGACAAGAGAGTGGGAAGATGGCTCAGTCAATAAAGTAGTTGTCTCATAAGCACAAGGCTGTGAGTCCACACCTCAGCACCTATGGAAATGGAGATCATGGTGATACACACACATTTAATCCCAGCTCTGGAACGGTGCAGACAGGCAGTGGAGTTTGCTGGCCACTTGCTGAGGGCAAATCAACAAGCACCAGCTCTAGACTCCATTTCAAGAAACAAGGGGCATGGCTCCCAGCTCCCAGATTGGTACCTCGTACCTCTAACTAAACAGGAAGATTGTACGAAACACAGAGACCATGAAAGATCTCAGGTTAGCAGCTTATTCTAGGTTTGGAAGAAGGATAAGATAAATATATAAAGATAACAAATCATATAGAAAAGGAGGACTGTATATGTAAAGAGATAATGAATTCCTGTACGGTGTAACTAGGAAACTGTGGCATGCTCTGTCACTGGCAAAGTTTGGGTTGCTATGATGTGTGCAGAACAACAACCTGAAATCACGGTTTGACTGTGCCTTGCCTGACATACCAGAGGCCCTTATAGCCGTGGAGAGCACTCAGCATGCCACAGAGTTTCCTGTTTGCCTGCCAAGGTACCCATCATGTTGTGTTCTCGATCTGTCAGGGCACTAGTGAAGTGTTTAGTTATTTTTTTTAAAGCTTAATTCTCTTCGTCCTTTATCACGTATCTGTAGTTATTTGTCTCAGCCTGACTCTCAGTGTAAATTGAACATGACCACCACCTTCATGGTCACACACAGTACCTACAACTTCCTTCCTTCCTTCCTTCCTTCCTTCCTTCCTTCCTTCCTTCCTTCCTTCCTTTCTCTGTCTCTCTCTGTCTCTCTGTCTCTCTCTCTGTGTCTCTGTCTCTTTCTCTCTGTTTCCCTCCCTCCCTCTTTCCCTCCCTCCCCTTCCATTTTCTTCCTTCCTTTCTTCCTTGATTTTGTTTTTCAAGACAGGGTTTCTCTGGGTAGCCCTGGCTGTCCTGTACACCAGGCTGGCCTAGAACTCACAGAGACTCACCTGTATCTGCCTGGGAATAAGGCATGCACTGCTACTGCCCAGTGACAATTCTTTCTTAACCTCGATTTTTTTTTTTTTTTTTTTTTAGAATTTTCTAGAAGAGGACTCTTGGATACTCCCTGCTTTGGGCTGAGTATTAGACTAATGTAAGCCCAACAGGTCAGTTGGCTGTATTGTAATTTAGAATTAGAATGAGGAAAATGTCTGACTGGCAGTGGTGGTGCACGCCTTTAATCCCAGGACTCAGGAGGCACAGGAAAGTGGATGTCTATGAATTTGAGGCCAGATTGGTCTGCAGAGAGAGTTCTAGGATAGGCTCTCAAGCTACACAGAGAAACCTTGTCTTGAGAAACCCTCCCCCCAAAATATGAGGAAAAATTTCAATGCAGGCACAAAGGATGGTGTTAGTCTTGGAAAATGAGGTTAAATCAGAGATAAACATTTAAAAAAAATTGTGTGTATGCTCATACATGCTCATGAATACCACATGTGTGTGGCTATCTGTGAAGGCCCCTACAGGGCACTGGATCTTCTTGGCTGTAGCTACAGGCAGTTGTGAGCTACCTGATGTGGATGCTGGGAACTGGACTCTGGTCCTCTGCAGGAGCAGCAAGCACTCTAAACTGCCGAGCCATCTCTCCATCACCCTATTTAAAATTTTTTATTTTTCAAAACCACATCTGATAAAAAAAAAATAGCAAGAGCCAACAATATTGAGTCAGATGCCAGCCAGGTTTTGAGGAGGTGAGAAGCACACACATATATATATATCGAGTATGCCCATGGTGGAAGCTGTCAGCCACCTGAGCTGCAGGGGACCAGGACCAAGACCCCTGTTCTGTACACACTGAAGATGCTCCCCAAAAGATTCCTAGATGAAAAGTTGCCTTCAGAGGAGGCAGATCAATAATGCTAGGGTCTAGGTTTAGCAAGAATCACTCTTGCTTTGAATTGGGCTTGCTTCGATCACAGGTTTTGGTAATCATTATTATTATTTCCTGACTAAAAATATCTTTGAAACATGAGTTCAGCAAGTACCCATGCAGTGATTTTTGAAGGAATACTACTCATGAGTTCCTGGAGTTTTTCTTCCTCTGACCCCTTCCCATCAACATTAGACTTAACTTTAAAGTTTGATTTGTATTACACACACACACACACACACACACACACACACACACACACACTTTAACATTTCACACATAAGCACTCAAATTTGTACCTATTCACTTCCTAGATAAAATATATATAATAGTTCCTCCTAAAAGAAAATATTACATCCAAAGTCTATGTTGTCACTTTGTTATAAAAATATCCTTGCCCCAACCCTGTCTTTTACAAAAGAAGATGTTTGGCTTACACAGCCTAAGTAATAATGGGTGGGGAGTACAGATGTCTTTGGCAACAAGGGGATTACATTTTGTGTCATTCATTCATCCTTTCCCCTGTCTCCTTTTTAATAACTAAAGAAAATAATAGAACAAAATACAACCTCAAACAAACAAACAAGAAAAACAGCTACAGCAATAACAACAAAATAAACCAGAAGTCTTGGGTTAGTTGCTAATATAATTGGATCTGCGAGTGAGATTTGGGGATGTGATGTGGCTTCTTTACTGCAGAACTGTACCATGTGTTGTTATGAAGAACATGGCTTCAGAAGAGAGAGAGGAGGCGATGAAAAGCTGTGGGTCATAAGCAGTGTTTCTCAGCAGGGCCCCATTAGCATGTGGGACAAGGCGGTTAACCACAATTCTATAAATACAGCAAAGGAATCTGATAGTATTTAAATATGGGTCGGACTCCTCTTAATTAATTGTACATTTTATTTCCTCTTCTAAAATTCTTTTAAAAAATTTTTAGACTTTTTTGGGAAGAGGGTTTCTTCTGTTACATTCTATAAATGTCTCCAAGTGTGGGTGTCTGGCAACCCACCCCAAATTTACCATCAAAGAAGCATTCTTTACTTTTGGACTGTTCTGGTTTTCCCTTTGACTTTTGCATAAGCATCCATAGCTCCTTCCCCTCTGTTGTCTTTAAACTCACTCTCCCAGGTAAGCTAATTAATTCTTGCAGCTCTGCTTAGCTTGTGGTTGGCCTAGTTTCTACACCCGTCACTGACATTCAACAACTTTTGGCCCTGTGAGTTATGCAAGACCAGGAAACCTGCATTTAGGTCTGCATTTAGGATAAAAATTAAAGTTATCCAGTTCTCTTTTGCAACACCAGTGGCATCATCATTTATTGAGTTTCTTAATTTTATAAATATTTGAGTGGCAAATTATTTCTTCCCATGGTAGTTTATATAGTGATATAGTGCTGATCATGTAAAATACCTCTAATTGAATTGTTACTGTTTTCTATGTAAGTTATAACATTTAACATACAAGCGCTCAAAATTCATGGAATTTTTGTAATGTCAGGTTAGAGAGATGAAGTAAAATACCCACATAACTACATAATGACTAATAGATAATAACCATGACCAAAACCTCAGATTCTTACAACAGTATGATATAAAATATTGCTCATTCAGTCTGATTCCTTAGTTTATTTCCCCCCCCCTTTTTTAATGCTGAGGATTGAACTCAGGACCACATGCATTAAGCAAGTGCTTACCACTGAGATACATCACCAGCCTTCATTTTCTTTAATTTTCATATCCTCTTGGTCACTGAGACCTACTGAGTAGCTGTACCCCATATTGTAGCTTTGTTTTGGTGGGAGGGGCTGCCACTTCTAAGTTGGTTCCTCTGAGTACGCCTAAGTGTTCTGTTTTAGCTAATCACTCTCCTTCTTAAAGATGTTCGGTGTTTCCCAAGGGATGTCAGACTTCATCCAGATTATTTTGTGTACATGATCTCATTGTGCTAATCGAAAACCTAGCACTCAGCCCTTCATTCCACTGCACACATGCTCTTCTCCATGCCCGGGTGCTGCCTGCCTTCCTTTTTGCATAAGTGATTTTTCAACTGTGAACACTTGGGTGGTTCTGTACAGTAGTGGACAGGCCGAGGAAACTCAAGGATGAATGGGCTCTCCTTTCCTCTCTCACTGTATTCTACATTGGATTTCCATGTAACAAGTCACTCAAGCAAAGGGTTGGTGCAACAGCAACAGCAACAGAGCCCTTGAAAACCTGTGTGTCATTGGATGCCCCCTCCCTTCCACACTGACTCCGTTTTTCTACCTGCTGATTCTCACTTGAGCATGCATTCTACTTTGAATGCATTTGCCTCCTTGAGCCTTGGTTGTTTTCTTTCTAATTTCTTTTGCATTCCCTAAAGTGCTCTGCCTTTGCATAAATGAATGGATAAGTTGATGAACACGTTCTGTGTGGTGGAAAACTCCTGCTCATAAAATTACGTTTAGATCTATCCTTTTCTGTTTTTCAGCAATGAAATAACTGGAAATGGTAAGCATATTTCTGTGACTTACCTTTTCTTCTGGTTCTGCCCTTTCCTTCCTTCCAAGGTTTATGTTTGCTTATCTGGAGCACAGAGGTTCAAGCTTGGTATCTCCTATCTCTTAGGGGAGCAGGGCAACCTCTTTAAGCAGCAAGGCCTATCGCCTATGCTAAGTTGTCATAATGTGAGCCTAATTGGATCACAAATATTGTTAACACTTATTATTCAAGCCTGTTCTGGAATGGTAACTGGACATTGTTTTTATCCCAAATACCCAACAGGGAACAAAGAACAAAGAGAGCAAGTCCCTGCAGTGGTTTCTCCACAGAGCCCAAAAAACCACATCTGATAAGCTATGTAATTTGCTATAGCAATTTGTGCCAAAAATAAAGGCACACTTCTGCAGAGTCGCACATTTCTAAGAAAAACCAAGCCACGCCCCATGCTAATCTAGCTCCTTTTCTTTCCTTTTTGAATGTGATGTTTATGGATAGAAAACACCAGGCTGCATATTAGGTCTCCTATCATTGCTGTCTCTTGGCCAAAACTGTGCCCATCACCCTCTGGTTCCTCCCCCAAGCCTCTCCACTGGCACACTGAAGCCCACAGGGTGAGCGCAGGCAACAGCAGTGGTCTGTTTTATAATGCCCCAATAACATGATGTCTTTAACAGCCCAGCAGATTCTTGGCTGAGGGCCCTGGTTAAGGAAGAATCTTCGAAGTCATCAATTTTAATGAGCACTGCGACTGTTCCAGTAAACTGGATCCCTTTATTTCTGTTTGCTTGACTAAGAAACTTGATACATCCAAGACATGCATTCTTTTCCAGTCCAGCACCAGGACAGGAACTCCTTTTCCACTGACAATATTAGGCCCCCAATGGTGATAAAAGTTCCTGTGTAGTCCTTTGGCGCCAAATAGTAAAGGAGGCTACAAAGGGGGAAAGACTTGTTAAGCGCAACAAAAGCTCAACTGAACAAACACAGACACAGGAAAACATCGGGCTGTTTTTTCCCCTTTAGAGGAAATTGTCAGAGGTCCCTTTCCAAGCAAGGCATCATCACACAGACGCATTGTTCTGTAGAAGTGAAAACAGGAATAAGTTTCATCAGAAATAATAAATTGTAGAAAATGCAAATTTGATCTGTGTTTTCAAGGGTGAGAATATTCAGGTGTGTGTGTGTGTGTGTGTGTGTGTGTGTGAGAGAGAGAGAGAGAGAGAGAGAGAGAGAGAGAGAGAGAGAGAGGGGGTTAACATTAATTATTTTCTAACAATGACATAAAATTGGGGGGAGCACTATTTCTGAACACTGTTTCTGAGAAGGCCACACTAGAAGTTGCTCAGTGAGGTCTGAGGCTCCCGTGAGATAAACAAATAGATGAGTCGCTTGGAATGTTTCTGTATCTGACAACGGCAACCCAGACTGCCTCTAATCTGTTTCATCTCCAGGCTACCTCAGTGAGCTCCGACCGCAGGAGGCAGGAGGCAGGAGGCAAGCATTTGTTTTTAACCTTTTAAATAGGACAAGGATCAGCTAGACCAACAGTTCTTAACCCGTGGGTCTAGACCCCCATGGGGGCTGCATATTAGATACTTGCATTACAACTCATAACACTAGCAAAATTACAGCTATGAAGTAGTAATGAAAATAATTTTATGGTTGGGGTCACCACAACACAAGGAACTGTGTTAAAGGGTCACAGCATTAGGAAGGTTGGGAACCACTGCTCTAGAGCATCTGCCTACAGGAAGGGTCTCCTACTAAACTGTGTCCTTTTTGTTTGTTTGTTTAGGTTTTTCAAGACAGGGTTTCTCTGGCTGTTCTGGAATTCTGTAGACCAGACTGGCCTCGAACTCAGAACTCAGAGATCCACCTGCCTCTGATTTCTGAGTGCTGGGATTAAAGACACGTGTTAACCTTGCCCAGGAAACTATCCTTTTAAATGAACCTTTTAATTAATAAAAATTCTTATTGTGTTTGGTTAATTCTTTTTAAGTGGAAAGAAACAAGACAAAACACACACTGGAGCAACATTAGCAGCAATCATCCCGGGGAGGGGATGATAAGGTGGTGGCTGGTCTCTATCAAAGGGGTCCTGGGAATCCCAAACTTTCAGGAGCCATAAAAGTATTGCTGTTCAATGATGATTGACTGGGTTTCAGAGGCTGCTGGGGTAGAGCTGATGAAAGCAGGGGGTGCTGAAATGGCTTTAGGGGACCCTCCCTTTGCCTCTTCATTGGTTTCTAAGTAAGCCACGAGCACAGTCGAGTGAAGGCTTTTCATTTTGAATTAGCTTGGCCTCTGTTATGGACACTTCCATCTTTTCCTGTCAGCACTCAATTTATCTTCATCAAGTCCCCAGCAGGAAGATTCAGATCTTATGACTCTTTGTTTTACAGTTTTATCATTTACAGGAAATTCTCACAGAGAAAAGCAGTGAGGAATTTACCCAAGTTGTTAGTGGATCTATCAGGAGGAAAAGGTCTGTCTCTATTTGGGGCCCAAAGGAGCACTGAGCACTAGGAGAGTGTCAATGTATAGGACAGACTTGGCACGGGAATGCAATATCCCTGGGGGCCATTTTTATTTTGTCATTTTTGTTTCTTTCACATCTCTGCAAAATATTTGCTCTAGGTCTGTGTGAATCTCAGACCTTGCTCCTGGTGTTATTTTGGACCTGGATAGGAAAATCCTAACAGCTGAGATAAAGCAGCCCTGGAAATGTAATGACTGGATTAGATTTCAGGATGGTCAACTGTCACTCTCCAGGTCTTATGTTCACTCTGTCTTATATCACTTTAAAGATGGAGGAAAAAGACAAGTTTGGTTTCCTCAAACTCTAACCAAACGTGCTTGAGTGAACTAGAGAGCTTGCTTCTACAGATACAGATACAACATCAACATCCACACAGGCGGTCGTTTACTCAGCAGAGATCTTTCTGTGTTCTCTAAGTCTCCAACCTCTTTCACAGACTCCACGGCCACGTCTTCCCCAAAGACTGGGCCCGGCACTGCCAGCGGGCACACTCTGATCTTCCAACACAGAGAAGAGGAAGAGTTAAGGGGCTTCAACCAGGAAGCTCCCTGTTTGTTTGTTTGTTCCTTTATTTTAAAAGGAAGACTCGCAACCTAAGTTACAGCCTGTCATTCCTTCTAATCACTCTTGCCTTTTCGGAATCTGCTTTTTTACGGACTGGAGATGCTCTCCGGCGGTGCCCTCATTGGCTCAGCTCGGCGTCGGTTCCCTGAGGTCTTGCTAACTGTCTAAACTTTCAGCGCCTCGGCCCAGTGATGGCTCACTCAGGAAAGAAAAAGCAAATTGAACAATTAAATTCAAGCTGTAGCTTCCGTCATGACTCAAGAACAGAAAAAAAAAAAATGTTTTAATAGCTAGCCAGTGGCACATAAAGTACCATTAATCACTCAGAATTTATGATTTCCCATTGGAGGCCCCAAACGACGTCAATTTTGCCCGACTCTATTACGGTGTTGTATTGGGAAAGCTTTTTGAAAAGTAACCATGTGATTGACTTTTTACCCAGGGCTGAGCAGTTTGAGAAATCTTTTAATAAAAAACGAAAGAAGTGCGAACCCTCTTTCTTTTTTCTTGTCTTCTTCTTGCCCACCCCTTGCCTGCCTGCCTTGGCTTAGCTGCCCCATTGCTGTGTCAGCGTGCTGAGATCTGTGGAACACTCCCACCTCAGGAATTTGAAGCCTTGTGCTAAGTCCTTTTATTTCTTTGAGTTCAGGCTATCGATTTTTTGTGTTCAGAAAGATTCTAAGGCTTATGTATAGCCCTGGGATTTTATTCTTGGGGCTGCATGGATAAATTGGGCCATTTTGGGAAAGTCCTTTGCAGTCTCATTACCAGGGACACTTGGCTATAATATCCCTGAAACGTTAAATATTATTTGGATGGTCTCACAATACACAGAAAGGATCCCTCCCCCACCTCCAAGTTTCCAATGGAGTAAGCAGTTGAAATACTGTTGTAAATTCATTTGTTGGTAATTCTAAGATGAATAGAATAATTGATTTGAGGGCTTGGAGTATATATTTATCAGCACAAACTCACATTTTTAATTTCCTAAGAAGAGTGCACTATTTTCCTTGCTGCCTAGAAATTGCTTCAAAAATCTATCTGCAGGCAGGGCTTCAAAATCATTGCCTAGTCTTAGGGGATGTAAGTTCTTAGGCTAGTTGTACTAGAGTTTAGCTAAAATACTTAGAATGTAAGTAAGAATTATTTTTAAAAAAGAATTCATTTTCTCTGTTGGGATTAACGACTTTAGTTAATGCAAATGCTTCACTCGAATAAGAAACTACCACGGAGAATACATTTGTTGTAAGCTGTTCCTATATATTTATCCACAGTGTGAACAGTATTGTTCAATGCTATTGTCCCCATCACGCAGATGAAACGGTCTTAGAGAGGTAGGTGTTTTTGAGATTGTAAAAAGTGCACCACCACCACCATCATCATCGTCAACAGTAACAGCAGCTGCAGTTCTGGAAGGTAGGTGTGACTCTAGGCCTACGTTTGCTCTGTCCTAATCTGTTGCTTCTGTGGGCCGCTGGCTGAGGAGGCTGGTTTGATTCACACCCTACTGCTTGCCCTGGCAGCTGCATTGCCACAGAGAAGTATCTCCTCTAGCAGTCTGCTAACAAGAGGGGTGTGGAGAGCCATTGCTCTTGACTTGGAGCTTTTCATCAGGAATTCTGATGATGAGCTTCTCACTGCTGTCTAAGGATATGGGGAGGCTTGGAGTGGCCACTACAACCTTGCAGCCAATGACAACGTATTTGAATTGAGAGGAAGGCCTGGCACATCCTGGCATTGTTATAGCCAGTGTGGGGAAACAGGCAGAACCAGCAGACCTTTCCTGTGGCTTTTCGGTTGTGGTCTTTCCACAGGCTGCTAAGAGTTAGGAACTTCAGTTGGTTAGCCCAGAACAAGATAGCCTGAGCGAGGCTCTAGTCCTCTGTGTACTTATGAAACAGAAAGGCTGGCTTTCTGGGATTCACTCCTTTCCTTCCAAGGTCCTGGCTCTGGTATGGGACTTACTCTCCCCCCAGGCAACCTGGATCTTCATTCTCCCTCTGGTGAGCTGTCACTAAGAAGGGATTTAGTCAATGATTTCATCACGTACTGCAGTGACTTTATTTCTGGAATGTCAGGAATCAAGCAAGGCCAGTCTGTCTCAGAGGCAACCCAGGCTTCTTTGCATCCCTGAATGTATAGGACCCGGGGAGTGCCTATTCAAAGACTATTAGGGAAAGCTGGCCCTGAAAAGGGGGTGGGCACAGGGACAGAAGGACTGACACAGATGGGACACAGCAGTGACAGAGCTGGAGAAAGGCAGGGTGTGTCTCCAGGAAAACAACAACAACACCAGGAGTTCCCTGATTGGCACTCTGTCCTCTTATCACCTATCAAGTCACACAACCACAGCTGAACATTTGCATGATGTTGACAGGGTATGTGTGTGAGTTTCTTCCAGTAGAAATAGTTTCTTTCCTGTGTCTGGGTTCTTAGACTCTTAGTGCTAGACCAGAATTGTGCCTTTAACTATCGCCTCTTGGCCCAAGATCTTTTCCAAAGAAGAGCCATCATAAACACCAGTATTTGAAATGCTGTTAGCCTAGGGAGTGCAACCTCCAAAGGTGATCATTTTTTTGAAAAGTCTGTGGATTGGCAATAGTGCCAATAATCTGGCAAGGTTTTGCTAAACCTCTTCCTGTGCCTGTTGTTTATGGAAAGCTTTTTTGAAGGGCCAAGTTGCACAGCTCATTTAGGAAGTTTTCTGCCATGTGTGCAGCCTACTTGTCCCTTTACATACTGTGGACGTTCACTGGAGCACCCATCTCAGGGTGCCACTCCGGGTCTGGAGAAACATTTTGTAGGAAAGATGTTTCTTTCACAGATTACTCAGAAACAGCACTGATTATCTAGAGGCTCACAAAACCCTGAACATTGCATTCCATGGTTGGGTAGGTAAGGTGGATGGCATATCCTCTCTCTCTCTCTCTCTCTCTCTCTCTCTCTCTCTCTCTCTCTCTCTCTCTCTCTCTCTCTCTGTTCAAGAAATGGCCAAAGATATCTGTGGCTGTTGTAACTAGTTTCTCCACATTTTTCTCCAAAGGACAGGGTGAAAGGGCTTGAGAAACACCTCTGTGTAATTCACCTTTTTAGAAAGATATTTTGGGGATGTATGGGGGAAGCCACCCCCCACCACATAATAAAATAGGGACTCTCTAATTATCATATTCATGGTTTTCTTTAATTCATTCCCTCCCTCCCTTCCTATCTACCTACTTCCTTATCATACTGCTTTCTGGTTGTTCTGTAATTATCTCTCAAAGTCTGACTATATCTACTATATCTACTAGAGAGCTACCTGAGACACATATATCTGCATTTCTGTGCCCTTAGCATCAAGTGAGAAACTGGCTAAGAATTAGTACTTGATTGTTGAATGATAAATTATTTCCATATTATGAATTTTTGAGTTTTAAAGAATCATTTCCCTGGAAATAGAATACTGCTCTCAGTTTTCAGATAATTTTAGGTGTAGTGGAGCCAATAATGTGATCCAAGTAAGGCTGGATTGTGAAGTAGGGTTAGATGTCAATCTTTCTTACTGTAAATTCATTGATCTGACACACAAATACGGTCAAAGACAGCACTAGGGGCGCAGAGTTGAAACCTATTAGAAGAAAGGCTCAAGCCTTAGCTAGGCTGGTTTTCTGGGAAGGCATGTCTGTGTAATAACATCTACTATTGCATTTAGGAGGCCTGCATTTGGGTTAACGACATACTGTTGCTACTTTGAAATTCATGGCTTTTTTTTTTTTTTTTTTTTTTTTTTTGACAAAAGGTCTGTGTTTTCATTTGTCCCTGGTCTTGTGAGTGAAGTGGCTGATTCTCAGAGCTCATGAGGCAGTGGGAGCCACAAGGGCCAAGGTCAGAGACACTGCACATAGTGTCTATGGAAAGAAGATGAGTAGAGACAGCCTTGGCTGTCAGGAGAGCTCATCTGACCTGGCTGGACTGCGCTTCAGTCACGAGTAGGGTGTCTCCTCGAGAATGGGAGAGTGTGGTCTGGGAAGAGCAAACTTTCTGGGGAAGAGTTTCCAGGGAGTCAGACCTTTGAGGCCTTGGGAGAGAGGAAGAGCCTGACTTTACTGTGCTAAGGACTGGAGCAGTCTTGGGGAGGGTGAGGACATAGCTTCCTTTTCAGAGTAGAATAACCTGTAGGGCAGGAAAGAAGTCTTTAGGAATTCTAATTAGGGCCTTCCTAGGACAGCCAGAAGCATTCCTGTGAAGCCTTACACCTACTTTATTTTAACCAAGGTTGGAGTAGACATTAAAGATTAACAAAACCTTACCCTGTTTCCCCGAGTAGACCACTAGATAAAAAGAGAGTCAAGAATTATATACCAAGGACAATGACTAGGACAAATCAAATGACTTCATTTTTCCATAGCTTTCACAGATTTGCTGTTGTGCATTACATCTGACTCTCCATATTATCTTCAAACAAATGGGCCAGCATGCTTTTGGGGTGTAGAGGGAAGAAAGGAAGTGTGTGTGTGTGTGGGGGCAGGAAAGCTTATATTGTAACCTGATGTTGACCATAGGGAGAAAACATTTATAAAATGTATAGTTAAGAGGGAAGAGATTCTTTTTAATGTTGCACATGTAGGGCTTATAGGGAGAAAGAAGAGGTGTTACAGGCTTGTGAAGTGACTTCCAAGTAGTCAATGATTTGTGGCCTCTGATATACCTGTGGGGGCAAGGGGAAATGCAGCAGTATGATCTTCCAGAGGGGTGTTGTTTAAATGAGCTTCAGGAGCTCCTACCTCCAATATAGCTGATACTGATTAATTTGTCAAATGATGGAACTTTGTTGTCCCAATTAAATAGAAAGAGTGCTTTCTCAAGATGTGCTCCTGTTAGTGTACTGGGTGAAGAATCTTGGTTGAGTCCAGGAATCCTCACACCCTGGAAGTATGGTATGACTTGCCTTTAGATCTGATAGAGGACCATCCTCACTACTCTGATGGCTCCCGGTGAGCAAAGATCAGTCATCAGGAACCTGGGCTGCATCTCTAGCACTGGACAGGTAAGTAGGATGACTAGGATGTTTTTCTCTGTGTCCAGTATGTACCACCAACTATGGGGGAGAAGGGTTGTGTGAGAGCATATGAAGAAAAGGATATATTGTGTGTGTGTCATGACAGGTATGGCAGGAAGGTAGATGAGTAGAAGCAGAAAAAGGAACTTGTAAAAACGGGAACCAAAGATAAGTGGATGAAGAGGACAGGAAAAGTCATGTCTAATTCCCAACTAGGTATTAGGGGCAGTGGGTGTGGCAGAGAAAAAGCTTGTAGAGTTGTGATGACTCCAGATATTGTCATTATCATCCTTGTATCAATTCAGCAAATAACAAAGAAATTCACTGAGCTGGGTGGTGGTAGTAGTAGTAGCAGCAGCAGCAGCAGCAGCAGCAGCAGCAGCAGCAGCAGCAGCAGCAGCAGTGGCGGCGGCGGCGCATGCCTTTAATCCCAGCACTCAGGAGGCAGAGGCAGTCAGATCTCTGTGAGTTCAAGACAAGCCTGGTCTATAAGAGCTAGTTCCAGGACAACCTCCAAAGCCACAGAGAAACCCTGCCTCAAAAAACAAAACAAAACAAACAAGCAAGCAAAAAACAAAACAAAACAAAAAGAAAAAAATAAATTTACTAAGAATATTTAAGAACTGGGAATGGTGGCCATCTCTAGTCCCAGGTCTCAAGAAGCAGAGACTGGTAGATTTCTGTGAGTTTGAGGCCTACTTTGGTCTACTTAGTAAGTTCCAGGACAGCTAGGGCTATATAGTAAGATTCTGTCAAAACAAAAACAAGCAGACAGACAAAAAAAAAAAAAAAAAAAAAAAAATCAGAAAAGAAAAGGAAAAAGAGAGAGATGAGTATTTATGACATTAACAAACATTCACAAACTATATATGTGAACACGGATTGAGTGGTACCAGAAAGTATTCCAAAAAAAAGTAAATCAAATACTATGGAAACCATTAATGAGATACAGCTCAGTCTGAACAAAAATATCAGGAGAAAGGTTTATTCTATTAAAAACATATCTGATCGGAGGGAAAACAGTAGTGTTGTGTGTAACTAAGATGTAATCTAGGTGACAACAAGCAAGGCAGTGAAAGTAAATAAAGACATTAGGTACCCTGCTGCTGTGGTATATGTCACACCATTCAAGACGGGGAAGTTATGATATGTGTTCTTGGAGTTAAACTGGGGTGTAAAGTAACCCTTTGCAGGCATGGCAAAAATAATTGAAAAATGAATTATGCTAAAATGGTAGTGTTTGACAAACACATAACTTTTATGTTGACAATTTTATTCAACAAAACAAAACACCTCCCTACTGGGTGGGAAATAAGATTCTAGGACACGATGAGGCTGCCTGATATTTATTTGGGAAGAAACCACTTACACCAGAAACAGATGACCACCATGGGTTCCCGCTCCAAGGATGCCCCCAGATGCTCTCTGTCTCCGACCAGGAAGTAAGAGAGCAAGCTGGGGTCTGTGACCCCAGACTTAGAACCCACATGTCATGACCACACCTGTCCCCATGCCTCAATGGGCATGGTCAGTACAACAGGTGAGGGCAGGGTGGATATCTCACTACACCCCTCCCCCACAGAATATAAGAAAGGTAAATGCCAACCTAAGAGAGGGGAGTTTGGAGGTTAGACTGTTAATGAACGTCTTGTAAATGCCCTTGGCCATGGACAGGAATTTCCACAGATTTGTTCTTGGTCTGCAATTCGTTGAAAGTTAATCATTGGAAACTTTCACTGCCACTCTTTATCACAACGACATTTTTGTTTTATTTTACACAATTAGCTCTTATCCTTTAGCACAGCAGCTTCGATAAGTACTGTCCTAGTTTGGGATAGAAGAGAGTTTAAAAAGTACGTTGTTCTTTTGTCCTAACACAGTGTGTTAGGAAAAGGCAATCTAAAGAGGAAATGAAAGAAATGGAGAACTTGAGTATGCATGTGAGAGTTATTCTAATAGAGAAAGTCGTCACAAAATGCACTAGTCCTTGAAGCTCTCCTGAGGAGAGAGGGAGAAGGTAGAGGGGTTTCTCAGGAGCCAGTCCTGGAACTTGCTTGGTAGACCAGGTTGTCCTCAAACTCACATAGATCTGCCAGCCTCTGCTTTCCAAGTGCTGGGATTAAAGGCATGCGCCATCACCACCTCGCTTATTTGGATTATTTTATTTGGTGTTCATTCTCCAGATAAATTATATTCTAAATTTGAGGGTGGGTAAGCTATGATGGGTTCAATGGTTTTAATAGACTGAACAGTGGCTCTCAAAATATGAGCCCATATCCCAACCACCAGAACCTATGAATATTACCCTATGTGGCAAAAGTCCTAGGTCTCAAGAAGAGAGGCTCATCCTGCATGAATACTGCAGCCACACATACCTTAGAGAAGAAGATGGAGGAGAAGACATGTGGAAAGAGAGGAGGCCATAGAAAACCAGAGTCCAGTTATGCAGTCACAAGCCAGGGATGTCTAGTGTCCCCAGAAATTAAAAGTCATAAAATTCCAGTTCCTTCTTCTGCCTTCAGAGGGAGTGTAATATTCCTGCTGCTTGATTTAAGCTTCTTTTCTCCAGAAGTATGAGAGCATCCATATCTATCCTTTTAAGGCACCCAGTTTGTGTCAATGTAGTGATCAAAAGTGACTCTGGACAGTGAGTATTTCAATCTTTGACTATGATCTGTTTCATAGCAGATGCATTGTACAGTTGGAAATAGGTTGAAGAGCTAGGGAGAGTGCAGAAGAGGTGGTAGGGCTCTGGAGTGGCCTCAGAACCCATATTTGAATCCTGGTTCCCCTCCTGACATTGTTCGACTTCTCAAAGTCTCAGACCCCTCAGCTGTAATTTGGCCACAAACTAAATTTAAAAGACTAACAACAAGCCTTGAGTATGGTGCCATATTTATCAATTTTTGGTAAATAGTTGAGCACTATTCAAATTACTAATTACTAAGATACCTTTCCTTCAAGCAGCTGACTTACTGGTGAGGTCATCAGGCGTGACGACGACTGAACTGAAGCTATATTAGGCACCCCCTCTGCATAGAAGACAGCAAAATGAGCATCCTCTTTGCTCTAGCCAAACAGTCCTGAATCACATGTCTGCAGAAGCAACAAGAAGCCCATGAACCTGTTGGGCAATTTCTGTTTGAAAGAAAACCTCAGTGGCTATGATGCCAAAATAAAATTGTTGGTTTTGGCAGGCATTTTTTTTTCATTATTCAGATAGACAATACTAAATAACTCTATTGAACAGTCCAGTCTATTTTAACTTGTTTATTTATACCCTGCCTTGCTCCAGAAAGGATTTAAGGTGGATTACCTATTAATACCACAAAAGACAAAATAAAGTGAAGAATAAGTGTGCGGGAGAAAAGTAGGGCAACAGGAACATGAGATTCAGAAAAATAAATCAAACCAGAAGCAAGTTGGACACATTATGATCTGGAAGCACTTGTGAGTTTACCAGACCTGGCTTCAAGTGTGTGTCGAAGTTTTCTTGCTGTTCACATAAAAAGGTCTCCAGGTCAAAATCCCCAATAATGTTCCCTTCTGGAAGTCCATGGTGTTTTCCATGCTGTGGGACACCTCTACATTGAACACGGTTTTGCACATTTGACATACGTTTAAAAGATAATGAATCCTCTGGTAAAAGATCTATGAAATTTCTGTCTCTCCCTGCTGTGTGGTAGACTAGTTGTCTGAGTTGCATCTGCTTCCTGCTCCTGGCAATTAAGACAGCCCATGCTCATAAAAGAATGTCTGGTTTTTGTTTTTGTCCTTTAGAAGGCACATAGTGTGTTCAGCTTGTGGAATAGTGTCGTGAAATTATTGAGACTCATGTTAAAAGTGTAAAGGGACAATAATCGAGTTTGGTACGGCACATCCCACTGAATGAGTGCCTGCACACCTACTCACTCAACTTTGGGGTGGGGCTCTGGTAGCTAACTATTAATGAAAATTGATGGGGAAGTAACTGTGGCCATTCAAGCACTCTAGGCTTAAATATCTTCCTCTCTTGGCTCTCTGGTAAGAGTTGGCAACCTTTTTCTATGAAGCAGTACACTTTATATTCAGACTTTTCAAGCCCTGAGTTCTCTACCATAGCTATGCAGCTCTACCACTGTAATGTAATGCCTGTGAACAGACAGTGGGTACGCTACTGAGTGTATATAACTACATTCCAGTGAAACTTTACTTAAAACAAAACAAAAACACACACACACACACACACACACACACACACACACACACACACACCAAAAAACAGTGGCAAATGTAGCAAATTGGCCTCAAAAGAATAGTGTGCCCACCTCTGACTTATGATGTATAGTTGCTTAAATTTCCATTGTCTCCAAAGCTGCTTTATAATTAAAATTGTGGCTTTTGACAGTGTCTCTCCTTGAAGGTGATGGGAAGGCCCTCCTTGTAGGGGAAAAGGCCTTACTTTGTGAACCTACAGATCAGCTAGCTACAGCACAGTGCTTGCCCCTTTACTATGAATATTTATGTGTGCACCATATTACTTTCCCTCCTCCAGAAGTTTCCTCACGGAACTGCGTGGGTTGGTGAGCCTCCCTCATCTTATTAAGCATCGTATATAAAGGTCATCATTTGGGCAGTGTTTCCTCCTTTGAAAAATTGTTGGTACTGACTACACCTGAGAGACTCTTGTGCCTGTTTGTGGGCACAAAAGTGTGTGGGCATCAGAAGCACGTCTGTGTTACGTTTCCTGTTATCAACCAGAGTGTCCATTGCACTCCTCAGCTGCTTCCCTGTAGTTTCATCTTCTCTGGCTCCATGAATAGCAGTATATGTTTACAGATCATATTCAGCTTAGTGTTCTCACCCCACCACTTCTTGCTTTATACTTGTGTTCTCATCATCTCTTTCTAGATTTGATGGGCCTGAGAGTACTTGTATGTTAATGTGACTATATAAACACTACAGGGGTGTAAATAGCAAACAAATTATTTAGGCTGACTGAAACTGTTAAAGACCACAAAAAGCTATTTCTCTTTATGTTTAAGAGTAGAAGAACAAGGAAGTGATAGCCATGTTGCCTGGGGCAGATGGTGTAATGATAACAGCTAACAGAACTATTAAATTCAGACTTTGTTTTTTAAACTCTGCAGCAAAGAAAGTGGTCTGCGGGACACAGAGTAAGAACAAACAATACTCTCAATGTGTGTGTTTGCTTTATTTTTTTTTCTGAGGGGACATGTTTTTTTTACACTTCACCTCGTTTATTTTCCCCCTGTGAGGTAGTCATAGCAGTTATTATTATCCTATTTTGTTCGGGAGGAAATTATGACTCAGCCTTATATGACTTGTCCACATGCACAAACAATGCAAAGAGGGGGTTGACTACAAGTCTATAGTGATGACTGGACAGTGTGACAAAAGCTGGTTGCTACAAATGAGCTCTGACTGTCAGCTTTGGGTTCAGTTGTGCCCAGTCACTGAGAACACTGGAATTTTGAACAAACAGCACATACCTTTAAATAGTCTCACCGAATGAGTGAATGTGAACTGAGGATTGATCTCAGTAATTCTCCCAGAAACCAAAAGATGAATGGATTAAGGGAGATGTTGATTTATTTTTTCAAAAAGGAGGATAGATTCCAGGCCCCCCAAATTGGTCAGTTATTCTTTCTCAGTGAGGCCAGAAAGAGCCATGGGTGGATTTTCTAAGGAATGGTTTGTGAGTGTGCACAGAGGAATGCAGTGACTTATGAGGCGTGAACACAGCTTCACAGGGAACTGGGTGAGTTAAGAGTTAAGTTATGCTAGCTTAAGTGAGTTTCTTGCTTTTGAAATGAACCAAATTTCTTATTTATTTATTTATTTATTTATTTATTTATTTATTTATTTATTCATCTTATTTACATATCGATCCCAGTTCCCTCTCTGTCCCTTCCTCCCTCTCATCCACCCTCCCATCCCATTCCCCCCCCCCACACCACAAGTAGGGTGATGCCTTCCTGGAGGGGTCATCTAATCTGTCAAGTCATTTCGAATAGGAACTAGGCCCTCCCTCCTGCCTCTAGGTTAAGGGAGTATCTTTCCATGGGGAATGTGTTCCCAAAGTCCTTTTGTGCACCAGGGATCTATCCTGGTTCCACTGTCAGAGATCCCTTAGATTGCCCAGGGCTTCTAACTGAGACCCATGTTCAGGGGGTCTGAGTCGGTCCGATGCTGGATTCCCAGCTATCAGTCAGGGGGTCCATTAGCTCCTCCTTGTTCAGGTCAGCTGTCTCTATGTGCTTCTGTAGCCTGGTCTTTTCCTCCTTCTCTGCATCTGGATTCTAGTTCAGCAAAGTGTTTAGTTGTGGGTGTCTGCTTCAGTTTCCATCAGCTACTAGATGAGGGCTCTATGATGGTGGATAAGTTAGTCATTAATCTCATTATCAGGGAATGGCATTTATGGTAGCCTTTCCACTGTTGCTCAAATGTTAGTTGGGGGTCAGTTTTGTAGGTCTCTGGACATTTCTTTAGAGTCAGTTTTCTCTTGAAACCTATAATGGCTCCCTCTTTTATGGTCTCTCTCTCTCTCTCTCTCTCTCTCTCTCTCTCTCTCTCTCTCTCTCTCTCTCTCTCTCTTTCTGTCATCTATTCCTCCCCTGACTCAATCTTCCTAGTGAAATGGACCAACTTTCTAAAATCAGATGGTAGACTAGTAAAATGTCATTTTTGCAATAATATCGAAGGAAGAAGAACTACTTATTGAGTGGCTGTTGTCAGTCAACAAGTGAACTCCATTAGCCTGTTTCCCTTACCCACATTCTATGGGCTGGCACTTTGTTTATCTTCCTTTTAGAAGATAAGAAACAGGGATCCCACAAGATCAAATAGTTTATGCAAATTGCTGAGCTAGAACTGAAGCCAACTATGTCTGCCTCAGAGCTGTTGAGGGCAACAGCTATACCATGGTACCTTGACACACAGCCAGGCTCAATGAGGTCTGTGGCTAAGGTGAACCATATCAAGATTGGGTCATGATAGCTCCTCCGATAGTCATACAGGTTGTAAACAAATGCAAAAGCATGTTGGTAAATATTTTGGTCTTAATCTGCTCGATGCTTGAATCAATGAATTGGCTACAGATAAAAAACATTCTTAATCACTTTTGCAGTTGAATGAACCAAGAAAAGCTAATGGCATTCCTACTATTAACTCATATTTGCATACTGTATCCCATTTTACAAAATACTTTACCCATGTGTAATTCAGTAGATTCCTACAATGCCCCAGAGGAATATGGCTGCCATTCCCCACCCCCACTACTGTTTTTCCGGTGAGCAAAACTGAAGTTCATGAACATCAGGTGACCTGAGAAGAGTCATACAGTGAATAATTTGGGGACTTTTGTTTTCTGTCACAATGCAGTAGGTGCAGAGTCATGACAAGAACGGGTAGCAAGACTTGCAGTTGTGAGATCAAAACCAGTAATATGAAGTTTAATGAAAGAGGGATTCAACACTGAAGAAAAGCATATGCACTTGGGTACTTAATGTAAACTAGCATCGTGTTTCAGTTATTAGTCTGTGCCAATTTAGTGTGAGTAGCATTTCCTGGGGGTCTTTCTGCCTCATAGAAGTCAGTTTAAAAATGAACTTAAGGACTGAGGATGTAGCCCAGTGGTAGAGGTTACTTACTATGTATTACATCCTGGATTTGATTCCTATCACTTCCCAAAACAAAAAATAACAGCAACAATGAATCAAAATAAACCACAACAAGGGAACTAGCCTCCAAAAATTTACAAGCTAATTCTGATTTTATTTTTCATTTTTTTACAATTATTGCTTGGCATATAGTTGACATTGCAAAATATTTATAGAGATGAATCTTCCAATAGACTAAAGGCTGATAATAAAATATGGGGTTGGAAAGACATGAATGGAATTTTAAAAAGTGCCTTGTAGGCTCTGAAGAGGTCGAACCTGCTGCTATCTTGATTTCAGACCTCTGTTCTCCAGAAGTGAAGCAGTATATTTCTGTTGTATTAAACATCCAGTCTGTGACGATTTGTTATGGTAGCCCTAACTGGCTCATTCTGCTTTATTTCTCACTCTACAGGAGAGATTAGATAGAGTAAACATTTGATAACTATTTTTTTGAGTGAATGTTGAATAAATGAATAACCAGAGAAGTAAATGAAAATTTGTTACCTCAGGAAACTCATCTATTATTTCCCCTCTAGTCTCTGTTGTCATTTGTAAAGTGACATCTATTACAGTCTGGAAGATTTATCCCATACTCATCCATTCTACCAGTCATAAAAAAAAGAGTATATATGACATAAAAATTGATCATATATTAGAACTTATCCGGGAAGCTTATTTAATCTAAATCTCTTTTTGAAAAATATAGACAGACGTGGGTTTTAGAGATGGTTGAAAATTTAATTTGACCTGAGGCAAACGTCTGAAACGAATCATTTCCTGGGATGGCTTTTAGAGTTTGATCCTGTGTTTTTCCTTGATAAATTTATCTATTTATGGAAATCAGGTCAGTAAGACTGTGTGGGTTACAGGCAATGTGATTTCACTGCACCTCAGGCCCAACTATATATCAGGGTGGGATCTTCCTCACTGAGGAAATGGGCTGTCAGCAGAGAAATGCTGAGGGAATCAAATAAAAATGGAATGCAGAAAACTAGCTCCATGGTTGGGCAGTTGGGTACATCATTACCTGAGATGATATTAGATTTACTCACATTGCCCTCAAATTCAGGGCCTTGAAGAATAAACTGGATGAAGTAAAAATGAACAGAACTGAAGAAGCCTGTCTGGGTATGACTAGATTCATTAGTCTGGGTTCTCTCTGGAAAGTCCCAGCTGGTCAAACAGAGCTCAAGTTTCCAGTCCTTCAAGATGGCTGTCCAGGGCTTGTTTACAGAGATGCTTCCCCAGAAGGACAGGCCAGTTTTTGAGAGTTCACTTCTCTGGTTAGATGTCTTGCCTTCCAATGGAAGCATTATGTTATCTAGCTTCTATTCCGCATATGAGAGACTGGGCATGTTTGGATGGCCACAGATTTGTTTCCTAGCCATTCCAGGTTGTTGTTTCCTTCTATGTGGAGCTGTCTGTCTTCTTATTAAAATTTTTTTACCACCTACTTGGCCTTTCTCCTGCTTCCAAACTCACATTTCCTGAGCTGGATCATTAAGGAAGTGGGTCATAGTGTACACAATTCCAATTCATAGGAAAGGAGGGAGAGAACTTCCAATCTGAGAGAGGGAGAAGCTGTAACCCTTTCGTGGTCTGATGGGCTGAATGAAGACATTTTAAATGGAAAGTTTAGTCCTTTGGTTTTTACCACATCTCGAGTTTCTCTTGCCATGTGTAAGAGTTATGTTGCTGGTCACTAAGAGAAAACAGCAACTTAAGGAAGGAAAGGCTTATCCTAGCTCACAGGTCTAGGGAATGCAGTCCATCGTGTCTGGGAGAATATGTTGGCAGGAGGCAGCTTGTCACACTGCCCACATTCAGGAAGCAGAGAGTGGCACGTCCTGTTCCTTCGCTGATTTTCTCTCTTTAATATTGTTCAGGACCCCAGCTCAGGGAATGGCACTGCCTATATTTAGGGTTGATCTCTCTACCTCAACTAACCTAAATTTGAAAATCTCTCATAGACTTGTTGGCATGGTCAGTCTAACTCCCATCAAAAGGACTAGCTATCATGAGACCCCCATCTTAGTCAAGATCAGAAAGTCTCACATAGTGGTAAATACATGGAATTAAAACCAGTAAATGGCTACTGTCATGATGCCTTCCCAGTCACAGGTTGGAATTCACACACAATGAGATAAAATTGACATGGTAATTAGTGTTATCTTGCTGTGGCAAATACTAAGAGACCTTAAAAAAAGTCTTAGTCCATGATCCTTTGGCTCATTTGCAAGGTAATGTTGTATTGGAGAATTACACCAGACAGACAGGGCTTATAGAGCAGGATAGCTCACCTCATGGCGATCAGAGGAAAGAGATTCAGAAGAAGGGGCTGGAAACAATATATGTCCTCCAAAGGTACATTTCCTAGTGACCTACTTCGTCCATCTGGACCTCACACCTCTCTTAATAGTACCATTAGGTGGGGACTAAAACTGAAGGAGAACATTTCTTGCTCCAACCACAACAGGAAGTGATATAATGTGTTCTTCCCTTGCATGAAATAAGTACCATTACAAAGGTATTAGAACATGTACCCTTGGCTCTTCTGTGGCATTAGGACAGAGCTACAAGGCATCTACAAGGCAAAGACCTTTCAAAAGACATTGAATCTGCTGATTTTGTGATCTTAGGCTTTCCAGACCTCAGAACTGTAAAATACAAATTTCTATTATTTATGAATTACCCAGGCTAGGACATTTTGCTATGGGAGTTCCAATGGATAGAGATATTTCTCCTGCCACCATTTTTTGCAAGTAGCCCAGAGAAGATTGTGGCTTTCATGCAAGCAACTGTGTAAGTCAGTATAGTAAGAACCAAATGGAAAAATTTTTCCAGAATAGATACTATTCATATTTCAAATCTTTTGATTGTCATGGGCATTTAGAAGATGCCTTAAATATCATCCATTTAAACTCAATTATATTAAGATTAGGGAAAAAAAGTACCTGACCAAGAGATCTTTAGACACATATCAAATATTTTTCATGCTGTAACATAGTTTTATACCTTTATGATTTAAAAAAGTTCTTCCTTTTTTGAATCATCTCTGCTTGATGAAGAGATAAAAAAATGTATAAAACAAGATAGCCAATTTAATCATGATCATAGTGCTAAGGAAAAGAAAGGACTCAGACAAACAAGTATGTTCCCTGGGCTCCTCAGACAGAACTCTTGGGTTAGGTGGGCATCAAAGTAAATTAAGTCTGACTGAGAATTAGAATGTTGGTTCCAAAACTCTAAGGTGAATTAGGCTCTTGTGTTATCCTATCATCTAATGGTATCAATGTCTATAGTAATCACTCTAATTTCTTTAGAGAGTAGAATAATAGTCTCCTGTTGAAGGTCTGAGGCCTGTTGAGGATCTTCTGAGAAGAGAATATGCACACACACACAGCTCTCCAACATGGGGACAGCACTATAGGTTGTAGACTAATAGTATAAACATTAAGACCAACTAGGAGGTATCTGTTATTTCTTGAGTGTTTGTTGTGTAATGGACATTATTACAGAACTTTACATAGTATGATGTTAATACTGATCGCCAATTTGACAGAATCTAGAGTCATCTAGGAGATAAATCTCTGGGTGTGTCTATAAGGGAGTGTAAAGATGGCCTAAACTTTAGTGAGAAGACTCACACTTCTCTCTCTGGTTCCTGACTGTGGATGCCATGTGACCAATGGCTGCTGTGTCTTCCTCACCTTGATTCAAATAAGCCCTTCCTTCCTATAGGTGTTTCTGTCATGTATTTTGTCATGGTGATTAGAAAATTAGTGCACATGAACTATATGATTTAATTCCTGCCAAGCCACTTGTGTTAGTGCCCATTTTTATCTCTAGTCCACAGAGTATAGATTAGTGCCCTATCAGTTTATTTAACAACCATTACTTAAATAGTGATGGATGCCAGACATAATGCCTGGTGCTGAGGATATAGACATACCTGAAATGGGCTTAGTTCTAGCTCTTACCAATCTTGAGGGGAAATAAAGGTACCATGTGTATTCTCAGGAATGTGTCATGAAAAAAGCAGAAGGTGATGTGTTGGGCACTGATAACCATATAAAAATGTAGAAAAGTTGGAACAACCCAAAGAAGGAAGTTAAACATGGACCTCCAAATACATGAGAAACTGCAGAAGACGTATGCAATATCAGACAGCATGTGGGAGTCAGGGCACAGTCTGAACCCAAACAGAGTCATCTGCCCCCACAGTCTGACTGCCTAGTCACCACAGTTCATATCTTTGTACCACAATGACTCTGGGAACACTGGGTGCCATCCTTCCCTGGTCTTCTCCACACCTGTGAAGAGTCTATCTTTAAAGTGCCAACTTGTGGCAAGAGAACCGATTTCCTTATTTTCAGTGAGCTATACTGTATTTATATCTTGCACTGTTTTCTACTTGAGGAACCAACAGTTGTCCAATTCTGAAAACCTTGGCCTTAAGCTTGAAGAAGGATGTTGCTGTCCCTCCAGGTCCTGCTGCCCTTTAGCCCCAAATAAGCACACAGAGACATATTAATTAATTATTAAACTGTTGGCCAATGACTAGGGCTTCTTACTGGCTAGCTCTGTGTTAATTATTAACCCATAACTACTAATCTATGTATTTCCACATGGCCTTATCTTACCAGAGAATGCCTAGTGCATCCTATCTTTACTGTGGTCTCTATATGGCATCTCTCTCATTTTTATTTAAAATTGAAACAAGCTTGTTTTACAAGTCAATCCAAGTGCCCTCACCTTCCCCTGCTCCACTATCCCCCTCCCAACCTCTATCCCATACCCTTTCTGCTCCCCAGGGAGGGTAAGGCCTTCCATGGGGGATCTTCAAAGTCTGTCATATCATTTGGAGCAGGGCCTAGGCCCTCCCCCATGTGTCTAGGCTAAGAGTATCCCTCTGGGTGGAATGGACTCCCAAAGTCCATTCGTATACTAGGGATAGATACTGATTCGCTACCAGATGCCCTATAGACTGCCCAGTCCTCCTAACTGACACCCATGTTCAGGCTCTGGGTCAGTTCTATGCTGGTTCCCCAGCTATCAGACTGGGGTTCAAGAGCTCCCCCTTGTTCAGGTCAGCTGTTTCTGTGGGTTTCTCCAGCCTGGTCTTGACCCCTTTGCTCATCACTTCTCCCTCTCTGCAACTGGATTCCAGGAGTTTGGCTCAATATTCAGCTGTGGGCGTCTGCTTCTGCTTCTATCAGCTACAGGATGAAAGCTCTAGGATGGCATATAAGGTAGTCATTAATCTCATTATGGGGTAAGCTCATTTAAGGTAGCCTCTCCATTATTGCTTAGATTGTTAGGTGGGGGTCATCCTTGTAGATCTATGGACATTTCCCTGGTGCCAGATTTCTCTTTTAACCTATAATGGCTTCCTCTATTATGGTATCTCTTTTCTTACTCTCCTCTATTCTTCCCCTGTCACAGTCTTCCTGCTCCCTCATGTTCTTTGCACCTTCTCTTTTTTCCTTGACAGAATTCTAAGTTGCCAAGAATTTTCTTACATCATACCAAAAGTGTTTTCCCCACCTTTCTCTGATGTGTTCTTGGATTGTATTTGCCAGTATTTTACTGAGTAATTTTGCATCGATGTTCATGAGGAATATTGGTCTGTAGTTCTCTTTCTTAGTTGTGTCTTTGTGTGGCTTGGGTACCAAGGTAATTATAGCCTCATAAAAATAGTTTAGCAATGAACCTTCTGCTTCTATTGTGTGGAACAATTTGAGGAGTATTGGTATTAGCTCTTCTTTGAATTTCTGGTAGAATTCTGCACTAAAGCCATCTAGGCCTGCCTGGGCTGTTTTTGGTTGGGAGACTTTAGTAAATTATATCTATCCAGAAAATTGTCCATTTCTGTTAAAGTTTTGAATTTTGTGGAATACAGGTTTTCAAAGTATGACCGGAAGATTCTCTGGATTTCCTCAGTGTCTGTTGTTATGTTCCCCTTTTCATTTCTGATTTTGTTAATTTGCATGTTCTCTCTCTGCCTTTTGTTTAGTTTGGATAAAGGTTTGTGTATTTTGTTGATTTCCTTGAAGACCCAACTCTTTGTTACATTGATTCTTCATATTGTTTTTTTAGCTTCTAATTTATTGATTTCAGCTCTCAATTTGATTATTTTCTGGTGTCTACTCCTTCCTGGTGAGTTTGCTTCTTTTTGTTCTAGAGCTTTCAGTTGTGCTGTTAATTCTCTAGTGTGACCATTCTCCAGTTTCTTCATGTGAGCACTTAGTGCTATGAACTTTACTCTTAGCACTGCTTTCAAAGTATCCAATAAGTTGGGGCATGTAGTGTTTTCATTCTTATCCAACTCTAGAAAGTCTTTAATTTCTTTCTTTATTTCTTCCTTGATCCAGGAATGGTACAACTGAGCATTGTTCAAATTCCATGAGTTTATAGGGTTTCTGCCATTTGTGTTGTTAAATTCTAACTTTAAAGCATGGTGATCTGATAAGATACAGGGGGAGTTATCCTATTTTTTTTTTTTTTTTTGTCTAATTTGTTAGATATTAGGATTGCTCCACCCACTTGTTTCATGGGTCCATTTGATTGGAAAATCTTTTCCCAACCTTTGACTCTGAGGTAACATCTGTCTTTGAAGTTGAGGCGTGTTTCTTGTATGCAGCAGAAGCATAGATTCTGTCTTCGTATCCATTATGTTAGCCTGTGGCTTTTTATAGGCGAGTTAAGACCATTAATGTTGAGGGATATTAATGAATATTGATAGTTAATTCTTGTTTGCTTTGGATTTGTTGTTGGTGGTAGTACTATGTGTGGATTTCCCCCCAGCTTTCTTTTGGCTGTTGGTAAAGTAGGATTATCTATTGCCTATGATTTGTGGGTGTAGTTACTTCCTTGGGTTGAAGTTTTCATTCCAGAACTTTCTGTAGGACTGGATTAGTTGATATATATTATTTAAATATGGTTTTGTCATGAAATATCTTGATTTCTCCATCTATAGAGATTGAAAGCTTTGCTGGGTATAGTAGTCTGAACTGGCAGCCGTGGTCTCTTAGTACTGGCCTTCAGAGTTTTCATGGAGAAATCAGGTGTAATTCTGATAGGGTTGCCTTTATATGTTACTTGGCCTTTTTCCTTTTCTGCTCTTAATATTCTTTCTTTATTCTGTATGTTTGGTGTTTTGATTATTATGTGGTGAGTGGACTTATTTTTGTGGTTTACTCTATTTGGTCTTCTTAAAGCTTCCTGTACTTTCATTAGCATGTCGTTCTTTAGGTTGGGAAAGATTTCTTCTATGATTTTGTTGAATATATTTTCTGCACCTTTGAGTTGGGTTTCTTCACCTTCTTCTATTCCTATTATTCTCAGGATTGACCTTTTCATGGTGTCCCATATTTCTTGGATATTTTCTGTTAGGGATTTGTTGGATTTAAGATTTTCTTTGGTTGATAAATCTATTTGTCCTAGTGTGTCTTCAACTCCTGAGATTCTCTTTTCCATCTCTTGTATTCTGTTGTATAGATACTATGATTGCATCTATAGTTCCTGATTGTTTACCCAGCTTTTCTGTTTCCAGCATTCCCTCAGACTATGTTTTCCCTTTCTTTCTTTCATTCTTTCTTTCTTTCTCTCTTTCTTTCTTTTTCTTTCTTTCTTAGTTGTCTCTATTTCAGCTTTCAAACCTTGCACTGTTTGAATTGTTTTTTGCAATTTTTGGTTTGTCTTTTCTTCCATTTCTTTAAAGAATTTTCTCATCTCCTCTTTTAGGGTCTCTATCATCGTCATAAAGTTGTTTTTAGGGTCGTTCTCTTATGATTCATTTGTGTTGGGATGGTCAGGTCTTGCTGGTGTGGAGCCCCTAGACTCTGGGGAGTCATATTGATCTTTCTGTTGTTGACTGTATTCTTATACTGTTGTCTTCACAACCCTTTTTCCAGTGCATATTGGTGGGACCTTTCCGTCTCCTGGTAGATACGGGACCAAGATTCTCTTTTGGTGGGTGCAAGCAAGTCCAATACCCCAATGGCTCTCATCTTCCAGTGGGTGGTGGTAGGTCTAGGACGCTGGCAGTCTCCAGATGTGCTGGTCCGCCGGGACAGGCTCCCCCTGAGTGTAGTCCCCAGCCCTCAGGAGGCTCTGAGCAGGGCACTGGAAGGTGGGCTTTTTCTGTGGAGGGAGGCCTACATGGCATCTATTGCTGCTGCTTCCAAGTCTTGCCACTTATATCTGGCAGGGCCCTAGGTAGAAGCACACAGAATCCTGGCTAATCACTGAGTCATCCTTATTTGTATTCTGCCTCATTCTAAATATTGTGAGATTAGGAATCAAATTTGGTGCTTTAATTTGTTGGGGGAAAACCCAAACCAAAACCCAAACCAAAAACCTCTAATTTCTATTTCTAAAAAATTACCTACATGTCATTGTTGTGGCATCTACAAGCCCTGCCTTGATTGATCAAGCCTTTAGTTCATCTTTCCAGAAAGGTAGCTAGGTGACACATGGGATTGCTGCTAGACCTAGGGCTGGCCTCCCGCCCAGAGAACAAGGTTAGGTAATCCGGTTAGCTCCTACTGTACCTGGTGCCGCCATGGGAAGAGATGCCAAACATGACAAGCAGAAGCACAGTGCTAATTTCAAGGTCTGTTTGAGACACAGGGCTCTAGAAATAATGGTTGAAGAGCAGCAGTATCTGAAACTGGTAGGTTAAGAAAGGCTTTTGGGAGATGTCAACAAACAATGAAAATGAATAAAGTTTATGGCAATAAAATGCACTTGACGGTGTGCTTTTAAGTGAGCACAGTGAGGGACTGAAGTGGACAAGATGTGACTATGGGTTTGGGTCCACGCTGTCCACAATGGCTGATCAGGTCAGGCAGACAGTAAACAACCGTGCATTCAAGAAAATGCGTTTGGAATGCAAAGTGTTCCCAACAAATGCATTAATAACTTTCAACAACCTTCACTTCTGGACGAGATGGAATTAATTTTTGAATCAGGACAGTAAGATGGTCTGTGGGTCTGATATTTTCATTTGAAAGTAAGTGGGAAGACAAAAGGAAACAGACTTCTTGGCTAGCAGAGCACCAGTGACCTCTCAAGTAAGGAATTACAACTGGGGGCTTTCAACCTCAGAAGAGAGTGAATCTGGGGAAGCTTTGCATAATGAAACCTAATGGGGACAGGCACTGGGGGTGATAAAGAAGCCCCCCAAGATCCTGTGAACAAACCTTTCCTCATTACACTTACCATGTGCCTGCAATAATGTTTATTTTTTAAAGCAGGGAAACATTATTGCTAATTGATTTTTTCATCCATCCATTCTCCCTCCCTGCTTTCTTTCTTCCTTCCTTTCTTCCTTCCTTTCTTTCTTTCTTTCTTTCTTTCTTTCTTTCTTTCTTTCTTTCTTTCTTTCTTTCTTTCTTTCTTCCTTTCTTACACAGAGCTGGCATACCAGCACATGCTTGAATGCTCTCACAGTTACATATAAACTCTAGAAAGAGGCCCCTCTTCTCGCTTCCCTGACTCATATTCCATGCATCATATAACTGAGTTAGGAAAGGGTGGAAGAATGCACGTGGTAACTGGAGCTATTTTGTTAGCTGCTGGAAATAATAAGAACAGGGGATGGAGCAAGGTGAGCATGCCAGGTTGGGGACACAATGTGCGGTGAGGATGGGTCTTGCAGTGCAATAAGAGAGTTTGTCATGGCTTTTTGTTCCTCTGGACACTTTGTGTAACAGATCAGGGTATTTTTGAAGATGGAAGGCCCTAAGAAACCATCACTGAAGGGTCAGAACTATTAAAAACCAATGCAAAGGTATTCAGAAAACGGCAAGCTGAGAGTTGCTGCAAAGCCTGGTTTGGACCACAGAGTCCCATTGAGAATCTAGCAAGGGCTATCGGCCCTTTCTGCTGAAAACAAACTCCATGAAGGATTTCCTGGCCCTTGTCGAAGAACTCAGGCATGTAACGACTGAGGGTTTGATGAACTTTCTGCTTTTTGACTATAGGTTATTGGTTGAACATTAAATAGTATTCACCCATATTAACTCTTAAATCCATCTTGCTTTCTATTTACTAGCCAACCAAGCCTAACAAGCACAGGCTGTTTCTTGGCCACAGTTTCTTGATGTGGGAAACATGTAGAATATTGGTACCGATTCAGAGGTTACCATGAGAGTAGCCTAGGGTTTATGGAACACAACAGGAAGAACAGTACCAGGTTACTGCTGCTGTCAGTTAGCATGTTTCGTCACTGACCATCCCCCTGTGCACCCCCACCTCAGGACACCCCTGAGTCTCTGTGGCTGCCCGTTCATGGGTGGCTACTCCAGAGCAGGACTGTCTTCCTAGTCTTTTGCCTCTCTCCTGTTCCAGTCTAAATCTATTTGCTTCCAGGCCATTCTCCTTCCCTTAAGGGTCTCTCCATCTCACTGCATGGAAGGCAGCCCGTGTTCAAATGTCTTAATGAATTTGCTGTGCAGAAATCCATTAAGAGGCAGTGCTAGGAAAACGAGATTACATGAGAAGTCCACATGGCTGTGAAGTGCTTCCTTGCTGTGGCCCAGATCAAAGGGCGGTGGGGACAAGTGGAAATACCAGGTCTACAGGAATGACTCGGAACCCAGGTTCTTCCTTCATTTATTCTTTAACAGGAGAGGAAGAGCAGCTTTCTCTTTTTTACATAAATTATATTTTAAAAATTGATACTTTCAGTTTGAAATGGGATTTTTAGTGTGGAGTGGCTCTGGTTGGCATATGTAAACTATTACCTTCCTCCTCCTCTTCTCTCCTTACCCCCACCCATGCCCTTCTTCAGTTTTCATTTATTTTTTTTATTTTTGTCATACTGTGTCGTCTAGGATGGCCTTCAACTGGCAATCCTCCACAAGCCCTCACATGGGCTATAGTGATAGGCAAGTTGCCTCCATGGCCAACTTGCTTGAAACTTCTCTACAGTTGCCATCATATTTATGTTGAGGACCTGAAGGGAAGAGGAAGGACGTTAGAAACTCTGAGCAGAGGAGACTCTGTTGCTATCACTCTGCTTATGTCTCTAGTTGTCCATTGTTTGGAGATCTGGATCATTCCTGGTGCCTGGCAAGTTCTGTGACAGCTTAGAAACTGAGTCTGCAGTGTTGTTCACCGAGGCGAGACGCCTCTAAACTTCTAACCCTGCCAAGGTTAGATGTGGAGAATGATAACTCCTCTTGTGCTTTTTTTTTTCCCGCCAATCCAACTCCTACCCACTTCGACTTGAAAGTAGGACTTAAAGGTACTTTGCCACAGAAACCAGAAAGCAGTCTTTAAATAGGCCCTAAACAGCAAAAGCCTGCATTCTCATTAGCCTAAGTACTGAGTTTAACTTCGCCCACACAAGAATGATATGATTAAGGAAAGAGAATGAGTTTCTGCCTTCCTGATGCTTTGCCTTGCCATTGTCTTCTATGTCCTTTCCAAACAGGCTGGGCAGAGGTTCAAGGCACTGCCTAAGATGATCCTAGCCCCAAAGTCTTCCTCTTACATTGGGGATGGGGATCATGCCTTCAGGGGATAGAAAGTAAGGCTGCTTTGCAATGGAAAGTAAATACTTTTAAAGGAGTTGTTTTGGTCATCCTGTTCTGTTTTTAGACACACGTGGGTTCAAAATTCTCCTTTACTATATTCTAACTGGAGCTGGGGCTGGAAAAATTACTGCTATCTCTGTTACCACTGTTCCCTTCTTTGTAGCTGGAGACACAAAGTCATTCATATATTTGCAGATATATATAAACACACATGTATATTTACACATACACCCCTCCCTGCCCACATTCACAGTGTGTGGCACATCACACTTACTTCCTGGCCTTCAGACAAGCAGTGTCTTGAACAGTGATAAGTTCTACTGGAAGACAAGAATTTGCCTTTTGCAAAATGCTTTAACATTTAGAGTCAGCAGAGATTGTAGGTTTGGGGACTAGAGCGTGTTTGTGTTTGCAACTGGTGGTTTACATGCTTTGAAGATAATGAATGGAGGTGACTGGCTGACATAGTGTTCGTCAACTTTGTCCTAACTGCAGTTGGTTATCTTTGACAGTGTCTGAACTGAATGCCACAAAAAGACATATCTACATAACAAATTTGTCCTGATGCCTACTCTGCTCCAGACACTTTGCTGTGTTCTGTAGATGCAAAGGTCAGAGAGGCCAAAATGCCATTGCCTAGTAGCCTAGGACAGTAGCTCTTTGGGTGTAAAGATTCTTTTCAGTGCCAGGTTCCAGAAGGATTCTTAATATTTTTCTTTTCTGTTCCGGTAACACATTTTATTGGTCATTTTATTAATCACACATTATTTATTAATTATATAGTTATCTTAATTATACTCAATATGTTTTATATAATTACACAAATATTCTATGGAAATACCCTTAATGAATGACTTATTCAAAGACTTAGGGTTATGTTTTTTTGTTAGCTTGATGACTAGCAATGTGCTTATGTGTTCTTATAGTCCTCTGAAGTTTCATCTTGTATAGCTCCAAACATTAGACTTGAAAAACACTGGCAGCAGAGTCTGAACTTTGATCATCCTCACTTACAACTTGGTTTGTCGTCTTACCTAGGACACTCACCGAAGCCCAGCAGGCCTTAAAAACTTACTCTGAAACAATTGTGCCTGGTCCCCATGGACTCAAAGGTCTTGTAGCCTGAGCAGTTTCAGTCTCATTTACTTTCTTTGTAAAAAGAACCTGAGTTTCTTTGTGACTTCTGGTTCAAAGGAGAGAGCACTGGGTGGGCATCAGACTTGGGGTCTGATTCTGTCTTTAGAACTAGTGCTAAATGTTGATGGATCGGTTCCCTTCTTTGGGGATTATGTTTCCCATTGGAAACATGGAAATGAGAATATGGAAAACAATAACAACATCAAAATCCAAATGAAAAAGCTAATGATTTTGCATGTCTGTAAATTTCCAGAACACAGTGGCAATGCTATCGTAAACAGGCAGGCCTCTGGTCATACTAAGTAAGGGTGGCTAAAGTTATGTTGTACAAGGTCAATGAAGAGTGACAGGGGCTCTGCTCATTACAATTCCTGGGGGGCTAGGTGAAGGGGCTCCATCAGGTCCTGGCATGGCAAACATGACTCTTGCAAGCCTTACCCTTCCCTTCTTTCTTCTTCCTTGCTGAAACCCATCAGATTACATTCCTAAAGCTAGCCACCAAGATCTATTCCTTTATTTGGCCACTTCCTCCTCCTGAGGCTGACCACCAAGGTGCAGCTATCAGAGTATTGAAGTCCAACAATCAAAAGTCCCCATTTTGGCTGCTCTAATTAACATATTCAGTCAAAATTAAACACTTCATCTTAACGTGGGGGTTTCCCCTTTTCCTTTACAAACTCATTTCCCTACGGGCCATGTTGGTCTCCTCTCTATCTAGAGGTAGACCTTTGTTCCCTGAAACAAATAATCCCTTTCTCATCTCCCTTGCTCTGTTCCCCTCTCCCTTGTCCTCTATCCTCTGACTTTGTTTCCTATTGCCAGCCCTTTGTCCATCTGGGGCAAATAAATCTCCTTTGTGGTGAGAACTTGGTCTTGGGGTGTCTTGTGCCAGTACTGGTCCTTGCATTAGGGATCCATGCTCTATCTAGACTCAGGTCCCCAATGTCACCAGAGAAGAGAGGAGACCCCAGTGACAGTGTTGCTCATTGTTTATAGTATTTGGATACTAATGAAAGGAAACTTCTTGAAAGGTTTTTGACCATGCAAGGAGAAAGGATGTATTTCTGTGTCTCATATTTCATTGGCTAATATAGGTCATGTGGCTATGCCCACATTCAAAGAGGATAGGGAAGGGTAGAAAATTATAATGATCTTTGTGACCAAAAAGTTAATATTTTTAGTAAGCTCATTAAAAAAATATTAGAGACCATGACACAGTTTATAATCCCAACTAGTGATCATTCTAAAATGCAAACCCCTCAATAGACTCAAGTTGGCTTTAAATTTGACCATACACATTTTTCAGAACAGGAAGTCCTCCTGGAGAAGGAAAGAGAATATTAGGCAATTGCTGACTAGTGGATTGCCTCTAGAACTACCAGGCAAGAATACCTAGCAAGAGAATGTGCAAAAGGAATGATCTTCACAGAGGTAGATCTGTGAACAAGAGAGCAGGGGCTTGGGGTGGACCCTCATTACACTGGACTTGGAAGTCAAATTCAGACTTGGGTTTAACATGCAGGCCCCTGTGTGAGAAAACAAGTTCAGATTGAATGAAATGTGTTCATATTGTGAGAGATAGGACAAACATGAATGAGTGTAGAGATGTTGGTTTAGGTACTTTAGTTTTTATAGTGTCCTGCCCTTTGTGTTTGATACTTGTTGAGATTGCCACTATGCAGGTTAACTTATAAAATTCTGCAAGAGAGAGTGATATTTTTACTAAAACATATGATTAGTTGGTTACCTGTTATGTAGAGCTGCATTAAAGTGTTTTCTTGCTATCTGTCACCTTGGAGACAGGGGTCCTAAAATAGTGGGTGGGCTTACTGCTTTGAATATAATATTTATTCTCTCTCTCATAGCCCTGGCTAGCCTGGAACTCATGAGTTATTGAAGAACACCTTGAACTTTTGATCCTCCTGAGATAGGAATGCAGGTGTGTGCTACATTGCCCAACATATATGGTCCTGAGGATCAAATCCAGGACTTCTTGAACACTAGGTAATCTCTTTACAAACTGCTATAACCCCAGCTTTGAACATAATACTCTTTAAATTATATCACAATTCAGGCTAAAATATTAGTTACCAAATCACCAAAAACATGCTGGAATGATGGCGTAAAAACATTCAATATATGGAATAAATCTTCTCTCTCTTATACACACACAAAACACACACACACACACACACACACACAGATACATACACATATACATATATTCACACACACATATATGCATATACATATATGTACATTAGCTTTCCTGTACAGCTATATTTCCTGGCTATATTTTTACATACTTCTTTTTTATATTATTATTTTCAAGACAGCGTTTCTCTGCGTAGCCCTGATGGTCCTAGAACTTGCTCTATAGATCAGGCTGGCTTCAAATTCAGAGATCACCTGCCTCTGGATCCCAAATGTTGGGATTAAGGTGTGGGTCATTTTATATTATTTTTACTACTGCTCTTTACATTGATGTGTTTGGAGAACTGGCTATTGTATAATTAGAGATTCAAGGAAGACAGAATATTCCTTGAATATGCTATGAATCTTCTGAAATGAGTGCATTATTTAGGGACAGAAAAAATTGGGGGAAAATGCATGATATCTTAAGAAAATACAATAATACGCAAGATTTTAAAAACCCATTGCGAAGACAGGTGGACATGAATGTGGTCCTGGAGAAAGAGCAACTTAGTAGATCTGCCTGATCCTGAGGGTGGGAGATGCCTCAGTGAGTAAGACTACTGACTATTCCACAAGAAGGAGGACCCCAGGCTGAATGCCCGGTACCCATGTAAAAAGCTGGCAATGGCCACAGGTGCCTGGAGTCCCAGCATTAGCGAATGGAGAGAAGGGATCCCAAGAACTGTGTGGCTGGCTAGCCTAGCTGAAACCAGCTTTCAGTTCAGTGAGACACTGAAGGTGACAAGGCAGGGCGCAACTGTGGCCTCTGAATGCATGTGTACAGGTGTGTTTACACCCACACAAGCAAGTATCACATACATAGAACACACACAACCCCCCCCCCCATCTACACATACTGTTTCACATCAGGGATCTGTGGAGAAATCACTCCCAGGCCTGAAAAAAGGCAAGCTTCACATTAATAAGATCAAAGCTGATGGCAGTGACCTTCCCACACTAACCTGTCTCTGTTGCAGAGACATTTCTGGGTTCCACAGTGGCTGTGAACTGGACTTTAGGATTCTCGAGAATGTTCTCTGGGTTGTATATCTGAGCTTGACTTTAGGCCCTGTTTCTACTAAGCAGCAAAGCTATCATTAGGTATCGAAATCTGGCCACAATACTGACCAGAAGGAACTGGCAAAACTGTAAACTGAAAATCCCAGGGGGACAAAAATCAAACAAACCTATGTTAGTGATTCTTTGAGGATGATCAGCTGATCCAAACATCTGTGAATGTGGAGAGTTAGAATGGTGCAGGTCTGGAGCCATATTGTCTTGGGCTGTCTTTAGACCCCTCCATAGTTATTCATTGCCTACCTTTGGGATTGACCTAACACTCTTGGGATTCAAGTCCTTTTGGAATGTATTAATAGACTACTAGGTTCCAACATACCAAAAGCTAGAAATTCTATTTCTAATTCTTCTTTAGGTAAGAGTTGTGTTTTTGCTCTGAGGATACACAAGAATGGTGGAAAGTCCCAACAAGAAAAGCCCCATGCTAACCTGGAGGAGAATTCACAGCTCCCTTTCTGCTCTGCTTGTTGTTACCACTTTCTGAGTATGCAGGCTCCAGTCTATTTTATGTCACCTAAGGTGGTGTGGAGATGTACTCTATGTGTGTTATTCATGGACCCATCTCCTTAAAATCATTCTAACAACTGGGAACCTGACTTCTCTCTCTCTCTCTCTCTCTCTCTCTCTCTCTCTCTCTCTCTCTCTCTCTCTCTCTCTCTCTTTCTTTCCTTCTTTCTTTCATTTTGAAACAAGCTTGTTTTACATGTCAATCCCAGTGCCCTTCCCTTCCTCCTTTGTCTCCCCCAACCCCCATCCCATCCCCTTTGTGCTCCCCAGGGAGGGTGAGGCCTTCCATGTGGAGTCTTCAAAGTCTGTCACATCATCTGGAGCAAGGCCTAGACCCTCCTCCACGTGTCTAGGCTGAGAGAGTATCCCTCTATGTGGAATGGTCTCCCAAAGTCCATTCGTACACTAGGGATAAATACTGATCCGTTACTACAGACTGCCCAGTTGTCCTAACTAACACCAGCCTGACATTTTTTTAGGGTGACATTTTTGTGTAGGAGCCAGACAAGTTTTGCTTGTTGTATGCACATGTATGGAAGGCCACCACATAAACAAACTAAGCCAAAGTTGTGAGACCTCAGAGTGACTTCACATCATGGGACTGGACAGGTCAGGGTGAGACTGTAGAATGGGCTTTTTATCCTGGAGCCTGAAAAGGTCTGGGGTTATTGCTTGGCAACTCCTAGAAATGAATTCAGCTTATTATATAACTTGGTTTCCAGACTTTCTTGTGTAGTGGGAAGATTGCAGCTGTTCAAGGTCCCTCTGGCACCTGTGGGCTTGATACCCACTGTGGCAGGGCCGGCTCATCAGGTTGGCCAACCTTGTAGGTCCTGTTGTCACAAAATATTTTCTTCTCTCTCCACTTTTGTTGTTTACTTAGCAGAAGGGACTCCACCCTCCCAGCAAGTTTTGACACTCTCTGATACACTGGTTGGCTACTGTAGCTTGGCTTTCAATTACAATAAATCCTATCATAATCATTTTCTTGCAACAAATCCTCTTTAACACTTGAAAAGCTCGGCTCCCACAGATGTAATGTTATGCTGTCAAAACAACCCCCACCCCCACTTGTGTAGATCTCTACTGCAAATGCAGTAGCTGTGGCAGGCACTTGGAAATAAGACCAGCATCAGAGACCTATCCACTTTCATATTCAATTCTGGTAGCAAAGAGGAAAGTGTTATTCCAAGCTATTCAAATATACTTTGACCAAAAGGCCTTAATTCTGTGATTTAAAATCATAATATCGTGTTAAAGTACTTTCTGTGGGAAGGTATTTTGTTCAGAGGTGAGGACCAGAATTACTAAATATTAAATACTGCCATTAGAAAGACTCATGGAGGGGCTGGAGGGATGGTTCAGCAGTTAAGAGCACTGACTGTTCTTCCAGAAGATCCAGGTTCAATTCCCAGCACCCACATGGCAGCTCACAACTGTCAGTAACTCCAGTTACAGGAAATCCGATTCCCTCACACAGACATGTGGGTCAAACACCAATCACATAAAGATTACAAAAAAATTAAAGACTCCTTATGGAGGGCAGAGCACCCCCGAGGGAAAGAGCTCACTGCAGGTAGAGTTTTGCTTGATTGCTAAACCTGGCTTTGGAAGTTCCAATCTCACTAAGTCTTAAGCAAGGCTCAAACTTTGAAGGGGCAGAAGGTAGTTTCACCCCTCAAGCCTTGATTCTTCTTGTCCAGCATCTCTAGATATAGCTCAAAAGTCCATTTTATTGTCCGTTTTTCGTTGTAGGTATTTGTAATTTCATGGCTTGCTGCTCCTTTGGGTCACAGATTGAAGACTGCTGTCAGGGTCCAAATCAAGAAAGGTTCCTGGAGGAACTATTTTTTTTCCAGTGTTGGTCATACTTGTATATTCCTGTGTGTATATGTACACTTGGGTGTATGCATGCACATTAATTAATGCATGCATGTTTATGTGTAGACCTGAGGTTAATGTGTGGTGTATTTCTCCTTCCTCTTCCTTCCTCCCTCCCTCCTTCCCAACACCCCCCCCCCCAACGTAGAGCTCACTGGCTCACTCCTAGACTGGTTGGCCAGTGAGCCCTGGAGACCCACTTTTCTCTATCCCTTATCCCTAAGTTCAGGGGTTACAGGTGTGAACCATGCCTAGCTGTTTTATGTGGTTGCTGGAGTTTTGAACTCAGGTCCTCAGCTCTGTTTGTTGGCTCTTTACACTGGCACTCTGAGATCCATACTGGGCAAATGACAGTTCTTTGTGGAGGGTCTGGAGGTTGGGGGAAGTCCTATCTTCAGTTAATGGATTTGACATAGCACATATCATAATATCATAAGAATGGACTTCTTTTAGTTTTCCATTGAATTAATAAAACAATGACTTTGTGTCAAACATAGTTAACAAATTTATTCCTTCCTTTTTAAAACATGAAGTTGATAGGTTAATGATTTTTATTTTTCAGAGATAATGATTCATGTAGCTCAGGTTGGCCTGCAACTTGCTGTATAGCCAAAGATGACTTTGGATTTCTGATTCAAAATCAGAGTGAACCTCTGCCTTTCATATGTCACTCTGCCTGGTTTGTAAAATGATTCAATATATGAAACCCAGGGCTTTGTGCATCATAGTCAAGCATTCTACCAACAAGCCACATCTCACAAGACACTGACCACTTAGGTTAGTGGAATCCTAAGCATTCTGACAATGAGCATATACCACACTTGATGTACTCATTTGAGGACCAAAAGTAAGATCACTGGTGACTCTGGTCATATTGCTCAGCAGCCAGGTCTTTTGCATTAACCTGGGAAAGGTGGAGTTGTCTGCTTTCATAATGGAGCTTTGGTTGGCCCATCTTTCCTGCCAAAGGTAATGCGAGCTGGAATTGGTCACAGAGGCCTGGCAGCTGGCTCAACCTGTTTATATAAAGATGGAACATAGCCACTGATTAAGAGAGCCACCTCCTCCTGGTTGGTTTTGGAGTTCAGCCCAGGATTTTCCATGGAGAGAGGTTTTAGAAGTAGGGTCAGCATCGAAATGAAGATAAGGACATACAAGAAAGCCCTTGTGGGCATTTCTGTCTACAGAATCCCTACCATTGTGCAAGGATCAGAGGAGATACGGGTGACCAATGAAAGGCTTCTGCTAGTTTTATCTCCATAAAAGGATCCTTCTTCCTGGAGTGGTCCTCACAGACAGTGGGTTAAAGAGGTTAGTCTGAGTCAGACTTAGCCTCTTCAGCTCTAAGACCCTTTAGTGTCAGGGAGTTTTCCATGGAGGATAGTTTTTAAAGGGCAAGGATAATGTTACAAACAGGAAAGACTACTGCTTCTGGGTTTAAGTTGGGGAATAAGCTCTGAAGAAGAAATGAGGGCCAGGCAGGAAGGTGGACTCCGGGATAAGGACTCTATGGAAGAGGAGAAATTATGATGCTTCTGCAGTCCCATACATGCCACCGTGTCAGCATTTATGAACTATGTTTACTTGAAGGGATAGCATCCTGTAAAAGTGTAGAAAAGGTGATCACAGAGGTTTAGAAGTGCAAAAGTCCCTGGAATTAGATCCCATAGTTTCATTTTCTTATCAGGCACAGACTGTTCCCTTGGGAAGTTGCTTGTCTCTGTGCTTGGAAGTAAAGATGTGTAGTAACACCAAACACTACTTGAATAGTCTTGAGTGCTGTAGTGTGTAGAACTTACTGTGGTGACTGGATGTTGTTCCCGCCTCAGTTTGCAAATTCCAGGAAAAAAATCCCTCACTTTTACAAAAGGCAAAATTCCCTTTGTATAAATGATTATTATATAAATAAATCTTAATACGAACTGCAGTCTCTTTCTTCCTTTTTTTTTTTCTCCTCCACGAAGTACAAAGAGTTATTGTGTGATTTATGTGAAAGGGTTACATAACCGTACCCTGTTACTTTAAATAGTGTTTTTATTTAAAGTGCCAACCTTCTTCATCACCAGGCACAGGGGGGAAAATGCGTATTTGCTAAGCACAAAGGTAATTTTCAAGGACTGTAATTAGCTCATGATAACTCTGTCTTTTGTGATGTCTTTGAGTGTGGCACCTGTGGTGTGTCACCTTAGCGAGAAGATGAGGGAAAGCAGGCATCACATAGGGTCAGAGGAGAATTCTGAGTGTGCTAGAATAACACATCATGCAACTGTCATTCGCATCTCTTCCTTTGACAAACTCCATTGTACTTCCTTTACTCCATTTTCACAAATGACCTTTCACGACCAACACAGTAAGCGATCAATGTAAAAGCCAAACCAAATACATGATGAAATTATGGTTTAAAGAAGAAGAAGAAAAAAATGAAGGTAAAGGTCAGAAGGGTAAACTGTGTTTTAAAAATGGACAATAGGACAGAGTGTCAGTAAGAGGGAAAAAAAATCCAGGAAGACATTTGAGAATGAGAATGCTAATTAATTTTATTTATCTCTTGGACATTGATTGCTAAGAAAAAAGTTTCATTCCTTGAAGAAAATTCCCTTTGGTGAAGGCCCCCCTGAAAAGACACCGGTTGTTTGCAATGCCACCACACGTGTTCCTGTGACTTAGTTAAACACTGTAGAGAATTTCTGGGGTCTGGATCAGAAAAGTCTGGTCCCCACTACCCATAAGGAATATCCCCATTGAAGTGTTTATAAAGTTTCCTATACTGTGAACATGGAGTTTCCTGGAAGCCAGAACTACACAACATCCCCGGATCTGAAGGATCTGAAAACAACTCCACTTCCGAGACTGAAACCGTAGGGTGCAGGGCTTCTTTTTTCTCACTAGGCTGAACCACAACAACACAACAATAAAATATAAATCACCCGGAGTCAAGGAATTGCAGTGTAGCAACGTTTAGGGCTGGGTGTGTTCCCTGTACAGCTGTGAGAACAGTATCACCTGTTTGGTCACCAACCTGGTTGCCCAGGTGGCAGCTTGGCAAACAATCAGTTATGAACACCAACCACCTCCCTGCAATGGGCTGGGAACTGCACAGACACAGTCTTTCTCAGACAGGACTGGCCCTTTTCAGTTCAAACATTAGATTTTCCAGTTTCAATAGGAATGAAAAACAGCTGATACTAGACTAAAGCCACATAAATACATCTACAGTTCAGACATCAGGTACTCACTTCTGACAAGGCTGCACAGGGGAAAGACAATTGATTTTTTAAGAGTGCCTTGCAATTGGCAGAGAGGAATGAGACAGTAGCAGGCTGTTTCAGTGTTATGGACAGCCACGTCAATCAATACTCTTTGCAGGTGGAATTCAATTGCAAGTCTGATTGCTGCATCTTTAAAAGTAATGTGGGCCTATGGATCCTCTCCCAGGCAAAGTCTTCAGGTGTCTAGGATCTCATAATCTTGTTGTCTGGAAGGTGTCACATGCCCTGTTTAACAGATCAAATAAGAGAGGGGCAGAAGTTAATTTTCTAGTCAGGAAGGGAGAAGTCAATTAAAAACATACATTTAAAGAATGATCAATTTCCTATACTGAGTCCTCAAAGGAAGTGTTTTTGAAATGTGTATTTAAACCAAGGAGTCCATATCAAAGAGGAAAGGAAGGCTGAAAGGTGAAAGGGGAGCACCCCCAAATTAGCAGCTGCAATATACACAATAACAGCTGCAACCCTGTAGAAGTTTGCAGCCACCTTGCCTGACTCCAGCACGGGATGGAGGACTGTCATTAAACAGGACATACTTTCTCAGAGCCTGGAAGGCTATCTCAGGCTTCCAGCAAGCAATGGTGAGTAATGTAAGTTCCTCCATGTGCTCCACATGAAGATCAGGCTAAAATTAACACCGCTTGTAGACAGAGGCTTGCCAAGATCACACTCACATCCATTATGCTGCGGAAGAAAGCCTTCTCTTTAAATCTAGAGGGAGGATGTGGAGACGAAAATGTCCTTCCAGTGTACTGTGTGCCTGGTTTGAGCTAAGCGGGGTCAACTGGAGAGATGCCTCTTTATTTTTGTCCTTTCTACTGGCTACATTTAGACTTTAAACAATTAGCTTCTCTTTAAGTTTTCTTTCCTTTCCTTTTCTTTTCTTTCTTTCTTTTTTTTCTTTCTCTCTTTTTTTTTTTTTTTTAAATCATCTGCTGTAGAAATCCTAGTATTTTGTACTTTTAGATGCTGGAGTCAGAGCAAGTACAAAAATGAACCCACCCCCCACCCCATCCCCAATACAATTACCATCCTGTTTTGACTTTAGCAGGGCATGATAAAGTGAGTACTGAAAAAGTCTGAGACATCACATATTAACTCTTTAGGGCCAGGAGCACAAAATCCTAAAATGATGGAGGAGGCTAGTGCCAGTAGAGCAAAGCCATTTAGGAAGACAAGTGTGTTCCTCATTGCAAGCCCTCCTGAAGCTTCTACAAACTTTACAATTAGGCACATTTATTTCTCCATCTGTTGTCATTTAGTTGCAGCCATGAGAGTGAGGCAAGACTGCTACTTTCTGATCTGATTCTTTTGTTCCTCTCCCTGACATTTCTAAATCCATGGTTTTGTGAACTGTTTAGTTTCTTAAGTATATTTCTCCTTTAGAGAGAGGAAGAGTGTGTTCTACAGGAGGACAGAACCTCCTGTATTCTCAAGTGCACAAAGGGGGAAAAAGAATCCAGTCCAAAGCTCTCAGAATAAATCACCTATGAAAGAGGGGGAGGAGAGCTGGAGGGTAAGAATGGAAAAACACACTGAGTTGCACAAACATTTTAACTTTCAAATGAATGCAGGCAACCCCTGACTGTGATCCAGCCTCTATTTGTGTCCTGGCTACACACAAATAATACTTTTATTCATTATTCATCCTTCTCTCCACACTGAAGAGGGGCTGACCTCTAAACCCTTCTCAAGTACAATCTGACAATCCCTCTCCTCATCTCATCCATCCATCCATCCATCCATCCATCCATCCATCCATCCATACAGCCTTAATAAACACCTGTTATGTGCCATTGACTAGACAAAACCAAAGAATCCAGAGGTGAGTTCTAGGTAAATCTAGAATAAAAGTTATTGGTGCTGAAAGTCTAGTTTTTAGAAGGAAAAAAAATCAGTTTTTAAAAAAGCATTTACACGAACAGATGTAAGATCACAGCTTTGAAAAATGCAACAAGGGAATAATACCCCTTATTATGAGCACAGACAAGAGATGAAACAAATCCAGTTTCAAGGTGGGTTTTAGTGAGGAAGTAGGAAATGTGAAGGTTGAATGGGAATTAATTCACTCAAGAAGTAAATGGAGAAATTTCTGGGTTAAGGAGTGTGGCTCAGGGACAGGAGGTCAAGGGCCAGCTAGAAACCACTGTAATGGGAGAGGAGCCATACGGATGAGTCTAGAGGTGAAAGTAGGGCTTCAGCTTTTCTCTTTGAATAAAAAGCATGTATTTATTATTGTTATTATTTACTTGCAGAAGAAACTTATGTCTGATACTATAAATCTGACCAAGAACTCATGATTGGGAGTTCATAGGCTCTGGTGGTGAACCTACCATGATCATATTACCAAATCCAGATAGTACCATACTTTACCCATAGAAGAACACTGCTCACAGACCTCATAAGAAAAGTTTCTTTGGTGTGGTAGTTGATGTAGAAATTCACAACTTCTCAAATTATAGAGAATAAGTATCTGTGGCATGCTCAGCCACAAATGAGACATCTATATCACCCCACCCCCACCCCCCAGGCTCATCATAGAAGAGGTGTAATTGTAAGAGCCAGAGGCTGGAAAAGACTGGAGTTAAAAGCATCTCTTAGATTCATCAGGGCCTCTGTAGCAGGTGTTGTTGCCTGCACATGACCTGCACAAGAGCAAGCCCGTCTTTCTCTTAAAGAGCTAAGAGGACATTTAAGAGTTTTGTGTAGTGCAGGCTAGCTGTGAGAAATAGGGTGGAGATCATGGATTTTTTTTCCCCCTTTTCCCCGTATGAGTTCTTTTTAAGAATTTCTTTTGAGAATTTCCAAGGTGAATACTGTATGTACATCATTCCCACTCCTCCCCTCCTTCTTTCCAACCACTCCCAGATTCTAGAAATTAGTCAGACAACATTAAAACAGAAATACACGCTCCCTTTAATTACCATGCTTCTTTCCCTACCACCATGCTTTTACCATAGCGTCTTGGATACATTTTCTCTCTCGTGCCTCTGTTTATCCTACCCCTTGGTCCAGGGAGCTTGTCTCCTTCTCAGTCCTAGTCTTTCCTTCTGATCTCAAATTCTATTCTGCTGGTTCCTAGTCTTAGCCCTGGCTGTAAATCCCCACCCCCAGCTTGGATACATAATCAAACATTCTCATGAGATCATTCCTGCACCATCCTAGACTGCCATAGATTGGCTGGTACCTGGGGTTACGAATATGTGGGACTCTTTGTGGGACTGACCATGGGGCCTTGTATCCTATAGTACAGTGTTTCTATGGGAAAGACTATTTTAACAAGTAATTTATAATAGTTTACAAGCCAAATGCATTTTTAAAGAGACTGCCTTTGGGTAAGTCCACTTGTATATAACACTCTAGGGATTACCATGGTTACCTTTCAACCTTTGCATATTGAACTCAAGTGTTGGACGAATGAAGACTGGAAAACTTTTAGCCCCGATGATACGGTATTGTTTTTCTTCAGATTCTGGCTGGCTCAGTGATTAGAATCGCTGGGGTTGTTCAAATAGCCAAGTGCTCTTTTCTGTTTTTAAGTACTTGACTAATTGAATTTTAGCATTTAATGAAATTTTAATTTTTTTGTTGTTGTTGTTTTCATAAGAGATAAAGTCTCATTATGGCCTTGAACTTGCAATTGTCTTGAGTGCTGAGATTACAAGTGCTTGGCACAGAATGGCAAATTTTAAGTCATTGCTGACTACATACTCTGGTTTACCCTCTTTCCATTCCTCCAGCCCAAGTTTTACTTTAAAATTAATCTGTTTTACCTTTTGCTGGGTGGTGGTAGCACACACCTTTAATACTAACACCTTAGCAGCAGCAGCAGGCAGACCTCTCAGTTCGAGGCCAACCTGGTCTACAGAGAGAGTTGAAGGATAGCCTAGGTTTCTCTATACTGAAAAGCCCTGTCTCAAAAAATAAATCACCAAAGTCTCTTAACTTTCCCCTTCATAATGAAAGGTAAGCCCCCCACCCCCAGCCCCCTGTCTTCTTACATAGTGACTATGAGGGAACCACAAAGAATTGAACTCGAAAGCCCTTGTGATAGGGTAAGAAAGATAGGTAAGTCTACATCCTCATGGGAGTACAGCTGACAGGGCTGATAAGCCCACAGAACATTCAGGAGTGATGGAAAAGGTCTCTGTCCAATGCAATATCCACCAGCACTAAAAGTGTGACATTGAACTGAAAGTCTAAACTTTTCTCTTTATTTTATTTTAATGAATTAAAAATAGCCACAGGAAGCGACCAAATTGGAAAGTTCCAGTGGGGAGGGGGGATGCAGGAGGAGACAGGGTTAATAAGGATATAAATAAGATAAACAGAGAGGGCCTGCTAAAAATAATCAGATGGAGCAGACGTGGGGGTATCCTGGGGAAAGGGGATGAAACAGAGGGGACTGGAATCTCAGCAGGCTGGCAATGGGGGAGGGGAAGAAATAGAGCGAAGTATAATATATGTATATATATATATAGTCATTCATTTATATATATTATGAAAATACAACGATGAAACCCATTAGTTTATATGCTAACTTTAAAAATTAATAAATTTTTATTGCAACAGCAAAAGGGCAAAACCAAAATAAAACCAACTAGTGACATTTTTTGGAGGGAAGGAAAAGCAGTTAGATTCCAGATTAATGTCATTTTAACACAAGGAAAACGTGGGACACATGACATTTACATAGTCTTCTAGGGGAATAAGTTTAAATGTGTTAACAAAGTTAAAAGTCACTCAACAAGGATGGCTGGTCATTTTTTAACTGTTCTCAAACCTTGTCTATCTATGTTTTCTCCTCTAGAAGGAGGACCCCATGGACCTTTCCAATACTCAGCTCACAAGCTCCGTCATAAGCTCCTTGAAAGCATCAAGCTAGCCTGACTGTATCCACATGCTAGCAATCGTTATCTTATTGAGCTTCCTGACGGGATGAAAGTTGAGCTTTTAAGGACAAATGGTTCTTGCAATGATTTAAAGCTCCATCAGAGAAGTGCAGTGTAAAATGCTATGTTTCTGCAAGATGAGCACCACCCATTTTCAAAATAAATCAGTTCAGAGCAAGTTTCTTGCTGGAATGTCTCCTATCAGATGGGGTTGTTTGGAGGTTCTGTGTTGTGTTATTGGTGGCAATAGGCTTCAAAGATAACACACCTAGTTTTCAGTGGCTTACCAGAGAAGGAATTAAAAGTGTGTGGTGTGTGTGTGTGTGGGGGGGGGTGGTGTTGGGGTTTCCTCATAGTCTGGAAAGAACATTTCTGGGAGAAAATTTTGTTGGGTTGGCCAAAGTTCGAGATGGTTTCAGAGGGTCAAAGTAGAAAGGATCATGAGTTCTCTGAGGATAAGAAAGAAAGCAAAAGGGAAAAATGTCTTCCACTTCTTGATGATGAGAGTTTTACTGCAGATAGACTTCCAAAGACATATACTTTACCCCTATATTTCAGACTCCTCATTACTAGAATTCAGTAAATAATATCCATCTCTATCTGCCCTACAGAGGCGATAGATAAGGCATCAAGTGTAAAACTTCTGGAAAACTCTAGTGTGTATATCAATATAAACAATTTGGTCTTGACAAAGGGTGAAGAGGGAGTGCAAGTGTTAAAATATGACTGGTTCTTCCTCTGGCTAGTTGAAGGGAAGTGGACAGTGAGGGAAGGTGGTGAATTTTTATGTTCAATGTGTAACTTTGTTTCATAGTTGTTGGGCTTTTAAGAATTTCATGGGATCTGAATAGAAAAGCTAGGATGAGAATATCAATCAAAGCTGAATACTTTTCTGTTCAGTGTAATGAAAGTTTGGAATAGGTAAATATTTTTGTCACAGAGCATCTTCCAGTGTTGCACCCTGCTGGGTGCAGTCCCTTGTACAAGTCCTTGACTACATAACCTCAAAGCAGCCAACATCTGTGCAGGCATGGTATTGGCCGTGCATGTGTGTGTGTGTGTGTGTGTGTGTGTGTGTGTGTGTGTGTGTGTGTGTGTGTGTGTTTGTGTTGATTTTCCAAGTGCTGGGATTAAAGGCTTGTACCACCACTGACCAGCCTTTCTGTGTTAGTTTGTTGAAGTAGCAAGGAATAGGAAGAATTCCAGAAAGTCCTTGTTGATGCATTTGTCTAAAGTAAAATTCCACCAGGTGGATTTTAATTTCCTGTTGACTCTTGTATCGCTTTAGTCACTCTCTGTGGCTGTGGTTGTTCCAATGACCTCTTTTTCCTGGAAGGTTGTCTTCAAGCACTCCATTATCCTATCATATTCATATCATCTTAACTCTAATTCAGCCTACTGGGTTTGATGTTGTCATTTAGGTTTTGACCCAAATGCACATGACCTATTAAGTATGTTGGAATTAAAATACCACCTTTATTTTATTTTGGCCAGGGCCACATACAAGAAGATGTTTTTTGTTTTTTATTTATTTTTTTTCTCACAAGTTTTAGGTTTCTGGTTTCAAAATTTCATATGTTCAAAGCTCGTCTTTCAAGTTTCCATAGGGAGGAAGCCTCTTCTAAAAGGCCCAGGGAAGAAACTGGAGTTTGGCCAACAGGGTCAGGCTGGGTCATGGTTCTCTATAGGGCCAAAGTCCAAAGCAACAGTCAAGCACTCTTTGCAAGCTTTTTTTCCCCTTCCCTTTTGCAGAGTCATTAGAACACTTTCTGATTTTTTTTTTCATTTTTTTTTTTTTTTTTTTTTTATTATTTCAGCAGCTCCTTCTACAGGGCTGTGTTCTCTTCATGCACAGAAGCCCTGTTCAAACATTACCGAGAAGAATGATAAGAAGAAACAGCATCCACTGATGAGTTCTCAGAAAGAAAGCATTAGATTTAACTACAGGGCAATACTGCCCTGATTACTCAGCACAGCTGACAGCAAGGTTGCCAGGCAGCACACCCTCTGCCAAGAATGGCGGTAGAATGAGGCAACCATGTGTTTTGTATTACCAATTTTTTTTTTCCTGAAGTTTTCCAAGGCTCAGAAAAGAGAACGTCACCCACAATGATAATTCAGTTGGAATGACTACATTTTCAATGCCGTGTTCACCAACTGCTGATTTGGTTTGGACCCTAATATCTGTGTTCACATTTTTTACAATTCGGATGAGATAAAGTATAGTGTCTGTCAAGATCCCACTGTATGCAAATAGCTAACTTTCTGGCCAAATCCTACTTTTTGAAAAGAGAAAGAAAAGATTAAAAAACCTCTGTGGCATTTTCTAAGCTTTTACTTACAACCTTTAAAAAGACAGCTCAGGAAAAGAAACTGAAGCCAGACGCAGTGCAGCTCTCTATTTGTTCTGCCCACTTTGGGGGGGGGTGGGGGTTGGTGGAGGAAAAAAAAAGTCAAAATTTGCCACAAATAATCAATCTGTGTAAAAAAAAAAAACCATAAAATTCAAATGTTTTCATCTGAATTTTTCACTTATAAGAAGGTCGACAAATCTAAAATTATTCACACTTTGGAATTCTCTTGGGTCTTCTTGGAAATACTATTCTCAGAAAGCCTGGAATACTAAATTGCAACAAATGATTTGATTCTTAAGCTAACTTGCAAAGTCATATGGTTTGTGAATCTGTGTGTTTAGTAAAAGTCCTTGTGAATTAAGCCCCTTCTTCGCAGAAACATACCCACTCCAGCTCTGTCCAGTGAGTCAGTCCCTCTGCGGTGCCCCAGCCCGCCTCCACCACGTGCTCCACCACCTGGGTGTGCCAGTTCCCCCCCAGTGTGCCAGCCCCCACTTTCCAGGTGTGCCAGCCCTCCCATGGTGCCCCAACCTTCCTAAGGTGCTACATTCAGGTGCAGCTCTAAAAGAAAGAAAGTTTTAAGAAGTCATATTCAGGCAGAGGCAGGTGGATCTCTGTGAGTTCAAGACCAGCCTGTCTCAAAAACTGAAAAAAATAAATAAATAAATAAAAAGAAGCCATTTTCTTCAAAGCTGCTGTAGTAGAGTTCAGATGTTTCTACTTTTAAGGCTTCTGGGCAATCTATTAGAGCTACTCCTGGAAGTAAGACCTTTCTTTCTCTCAGGGGACTTAAAGCAGCAGGAACCAGAAAAAATCCATAGCTGTGGCAGTCAAACTTTTCTGTCAAGACTTTCAAAGTAAAAACAAAACAAACAAAACAAAACCCTACACTTGTCAGTCATGATGCCCTACTCTAAGTTAAATGCAAACCTGTTTAGAGGGAGGCTGTCAAGAATAGTCATTTGGACTCCAAAATTATGTTTCTGAAGACACTGACTTAGTTTTGTCAAAACATAACCTTTGTACTGAAAACAATGTCAGGATTTCTACAGTTCAATTAAAGAAAGCATCATCTGTGTTTTAGGTAACATTTTTCTTCTCTGTATTAATTCTATGTAGCATTTGTTTGTCTGCCTATCCATCCCTTCAACTCTTGCACTGAGGTATTCAGCACGAATTACTGAATTCTTACTTTGGTCCAGGCATCATCCTAGACTGTGGAAATAGAGATAAGATGGGGGAGGGGGAGGAAGACACAGTTATATTCACAAGTCCAGTGTCCTAGAGAGGAGACAAAATGGTCCTAAGAGAGGACTCAGACTTGAATAAATTGTTGCACTCAAGTAAAACAGCCACTGTAATGGCAGGACAGACTGAACATGTGGGAGACTGGTTGTAAGAGGATTTTGTTCAGGGTCCTACTAGGAGCTTAGCAGAAGACGTTTTTCTTTCCAGATGCCTCTTAAAATTCATGAAAGACTTACTGTCTGAGATCAATTTTTTTTTTCTCTTGAGATGTACAAGATTAGCGGTGCTAGCTTAGGAAATCCCCTACCACAGGGCTATCCAATAAAGGTGTTCTACCACGGTTTTCAATCATAACCCCAATACAGGCATTATTGATTAGATGACTTCAGTCAGACATCATTTCTTTTCAGGAGATTTTGAAAATTTATGTTTAGTCACACTTTTTGTTTGACGTATTTCAAACTGATTCCAATGGTTGTGTGGGTTCACTGTAGTTGACCATGACTCATCGAGAAACTAGCTAAAGACATCCTTAAGGTGTTTACATGTGTAGGCGGAGTTTTTTCCCAGTTCCATGATCAGCTCTGTTCTGCCACTTGCTTCCCAAATAACCACTCAGAGACTTATTAATTATAAATGCTCAGCCCATAGTTCAGGATTAATACTAAGTAGCTCTTACAACTTAAATTAACTCATTTCCATTAATCTTTGTGCTACCCTAAGGCTCCTGGCTGTTACCTTTCCTGCATGTCCTGATTCCTCTCCAAGTCTGGAGAGTCCTACTTCTTTGACTCCGCCCTCCTTCTTCCCAGAATTCTCTTTGCCATGAAAATCCTGCCTAGCTATTGGCCAATTAGCTTTTTATTAACAATGAGAGCAATACATATTTATGGTGTACAAAGATTGTTCCTCAGCATACAAGTCTCAAGATCAGAGTTGAAGACTTCAAGGCACCACCTCAGGTACAAATTATGGGAAGTAATTTGATTCTGTAAGTTAGGTTTTAGTATTTCTGCTGCCATTAGCTATATGAATGTTGTGCTGGCTACTCTTAACTTGACACAACCTATGATGACCTAGGAAGAGACTATTGAAAAAAATATATTTTTAATTATGTATATGTGTCTTTATCTGGGCAGAGGCCAGAGGCATTGGTTCCCAGGGAGCCTGAGGTACAGGTCATTGTGAGTTGCCTGAACTGGGTACTGAGAATCAAAATTCTGGCATTCTGCTAGAGCAGTAGGTACTGTTAACCTCTGTGCCAGCCAATTCCTTGGAAGAGAATCTTAAAGAGGAATTGTCTAGATCAGGTAGGCCTGTGGGCATGTCTGTGGGGGATTGTTTTGGTTGTTAATTGATTATTAATTGGGAAAACCCTATCCAATGTGGATGGCATCATTTCATGGGTGGGGCCATGAACCATCTAAGCATGAAGAAAGCTGGCTGAACAGGAGCAACAAAGAAAGATCTGTGCATTTATTTCCTTTCTGCTCTTGTCTGTGAATACGATGCTTCAAGTCCCTACCTTGACTGCCCCACAAGAAAGGACTGTGACTTGAAATTGTCAGCTGAATAAGGCCTTTTACTTTTTAATGTTTTTTTCTTGGTCTGGGTATTTGTCACAACAACAGAAGTGAAACTAGAAGAAATGGTGACAACCAAAGCTGCTTTCTGTTTTCCCAGTATTAAAGTTAGTAAATAAGACTGCATCCAACATTTCCACATGGCTAGGAAAATAGCCCCACTGTCTCCTGCATTTCCATAGAGCTCTGAAGGGAAATATGAAGAGGGAGCTGGTGGTTTCACAGCAGGTCTTCTGAGGCTGTTGGAGCTCCAGCAGAAAATGTCAAGAAGATGTAGCTGAGTATCTTATCCATCAGATCCAGGGGATTTGGGTCCAGTAGTGCACAATTCTAGAATCTATAGGATTAGGTGATAATAAGGTTAAGAATGTGTCAGACAGAGCCATGTTTCCTTGATGTGCTAGTTTCAAGTGACTATCTGTCTGTGTAAGAGAATAAGTTGTCACTAAATTCTCATAGTTTAGAATTAAGAGAGAAACTTTCATCACACAACCCATTCAATGATAATCAATTCAGGGGAGAATTTGCTGACCTTTCTCCATCACTAACTGCAAGTTAAAGTGCTCAGTCTATTTTATAAGTCATTTTAGCCACCGAGATGCCACTGGCATTTCTGTTAATGGTGCTAAAGCCATTAAGGGGCTTTAGAGCTTACTAAAGCAAAGGGGTTGAATACATTTATCCTCCACAACTCAGAAAACAAAATCAAGTCTTTAAATCTGTCACCTATGTTAAAATTTTCATTGAATGTGGTTGGATATTGGTCATAACCAGTTTGTCATCAAGTTGTCAGGGAGTACTTGGTGGCTTGGTGCTGACCCAGAGTTGCTGAGAGAGGGTAATTATTTCCTCAGAAGTATAAGCAACTATTTATGAGCCCATGTGTATTTCTAATGACATGCATCAATCAATGCTCTCCTTGGCTACTTTGTTCAGAACTCCTTGATCATTATTTACTGATTTAATCATTCCTTTCAAGTTGAAAATAAAGGATCAACTGTGACTTTTTACTTATTTTGTAAACCATTTACTTATTTTTGAAACCATTTGTGATGGTTTCACTTACTATTTCTTAACCTTATAATGGTGCAATTGTCACATGCCCTCAGTAGTATTCATACTTTACATTTTACATTTTGATCTCTTCGTGAGCTAACAACATTTGATATGATTCTGTCTTGTGATGCTGGGCAGTGGCACTAGGTCACACCTCTCAGCCAGAAATGAATTGACAGCACGAAGTCACTGTTTGCTTTATGGGATATGGCTAAGGATGGTATTGGATGAGTTTGATTTATTAAATGTATTTTAGACCTATAATAGTTTCAATTTATGATGTGCTTCCCAGTATGTAGCTTATTATAAGTTGATGGGCATCTCTGTACACTCTAATTCAGTTTCCAACAATCGTTTACCATGGGTATGGAATGTCTGATTATGGACAGTTGCTCTAGTAGCTTATTCTGAGAACATCTTGACAGGATTAGCAGAGCTGCCCATGACTGGTGATGGGAGCAGCCTTCTTGTGCTCTCTGGTAGCCATAAAAGCCCATGGAGAAGCTCATGAGTCCAAGAATCTTTGTGGGGTGATCCTTTCTTCTATCACCCACAACTTCTCTTACTCCTCCAGTATTCTAGAAGCCAGAGGAGTGCCTTGGCTGTACTCAAATTTACTATTTGTGGGTTCATCATCTTGCCAATTTTCTCAAGCCTCTTTTCTCAATGGCAGACTTTGACTCCTCTTCCTTATCTCATGATCATCGGAGAAATATTGCTAGACCAGATTCACTTATGCCATGGATACCTGTGAGTTTATCTCACAGGAAGTTGTATTCACGCCATCTCTCCTCAATCAAATCCTTAGATTAGGAGCTTCTGTTGATTTGATTAGGAGCCCTGTTGTTTTTCCTTGCCTTCACCTCCCAGTCTCTTTCCTTGGCTTATCCCAGCATTCCCACATTTTACTTGGATTTCCTGTCCTTCTCAGTGTTTGGTCATTGCTAGCTTGTTGCCTCTGCTTCTACTTGCTTCACTTTCATTGAGCACCATGGGATTTATTGCTGTTAATAAGGACTTTGGTGTGACTTCCTATTTGATGCTTTGTTGTTAGTCATTGTTGAAGTAATGGTTTTGGAAACTTGTGGTGAGGCAGGGAGAAATAGGGAGTTCTCTTGCTTGTTTTTTTCTTCATAATCATAAATTTAACCCTGCATTTTTAGCTAGTCTTAGAGAGGAACAAGGAAAGCATGAAGAGAACTTTAGGGAGAGCACAAGGATTATGGGATACTGTGTCAAGGGAAGAAAGTTTGTCTTGGGGCAGACGGAATGGTCCAGCAGTTAAGACAAACAAAACTCAAAAGTATCACAGGTGACCAAATTTGGCAGTGGTGATCTTCCTGCTGTTTCTGTACTGGGTGTTCTCCTTGACTTCCATGGTGCTCATGTCACCTTTTATTTTCACAAATTCCTCAAGTCTGCCATTTGCTCAGTCTTGGCAGTGAGATAAAACTCAAAAAACATTTGTATTCAGTCCAACATTTGCCATGGCCAAGATATCAGGACTGTATGCTTCAGGATGATGAAATTTGCATCATTAAATTCCTCCAAGTAGGATACACTTGCCAGGAGTGCTACTGTGGAAATGTGAGGTCGCTACCCTGGTACATGAATCCAGGAACAAGTCTGTGAAGGGAGGAGCCATTACAAGCAAGTCCTTTCTCTTAGGTGCTCAGGGCACAAAAGTTCTCTGCTGTCTCTGGAACTTGGTGTGCATCTTGAAGGAGGACTTGTCATCAGCAATGACGTGGGAGAACATGGCAGAGTTAACCATGGCTGGTAGCAGGAGTATTGAGATAGCACCGTCTGCAAGGCCACGAAAGCTCCTTCTGAACAGAAGTAGCAGGGCACAGGCAGAAGGGTTGTGATAATATAGACGAATTTGACCACTTGTACATTTGTATTATTAGTGGACAATTACACTGTTTGCACATGTTCTGGTGCCTCACTGAGTATGCCAATCTCCACTGTACTATGGGTCTTGTGAATATACCTTATATCCATCCATTTATTTATTCCATAATTTTGTGATTGTCAATTGTGGATGACTACTGCAGATATTTGGGGAATTAAAGTCAATGAGGTCGACATGAAAATGGATGTGATAGATATCATAGGGATGAGGTGTGTGATGCTGGAAATGTGGGGGAGGATTCTGGTGAAGATGTGAAGTGAAAGGTCCAATGCAAAATTAGAAGGTAAAATAGTCTGGAGATCAGTTGGATATTGAAATTGAGGAAAGAATATCACACATTCTTTGATTTCTGGTTTGTATGAATGAGTGATGGAGTATGCAATGGCTTCCTGAATACAATTAGAACATTGCTTTGAGTCCATGGGTGGTAGGTAGCTGGGTAATCATGTGTTCTGTTTGAGACCTTAATAAGTTTAAAATGTTTTTTGAAATAACCAAGTATAAGTAGCAAATAATTCTTTGGTTATGAAACTCTGAAACTAAAAAGAGAGTTTTGAGCTGGAAATGTAAGTTATGAATTATGTATGTGCAGAGTGGAAGCAAATCTTGGGGCTGGATGAGATTTTTCTGGAGAAAGAACACCACAGAAAAGACAGAGAATGGTTGGGTTTTGTCTAGTCCATATTCACCCTCTTCTTATTTTTGTTTCTTAAGAACTTTTGCACATTTTTAAAAATCTATTTTATTTTATGTAGGTGAATGTTTTTCCTGCATGCTTGTCTGTGTAGCATGTGCATGCCTGGTGCCCTTGGGATTTAGAAGGTGTCAAATCTTCCAGAACTGGAGTTGTGGATGTTTGTAAGCCACATTATGGTTGCTGCGAATTGAGCCCAGGTTCTCCATAAGTGCTGTTACCCAAGGAGCAATCTCTCCAGCCCCCATTATCATTTCTGATGAGTGACATTTCCTTGTTCGATTTGTATGTTAGGTTTGACATGTGACTTATTTTGGCCACTGTGATATTGAATGTCACAGGAGTGTGAGCTTGCAATGAACTTCCAGTTTGACAATCTTTCCTTTAATTTTGAAAACCTTGATTCTGACAACAGCTTATTGATGGAAGAATAGCTGAACACGACTCAGTTCAAAGTTTGGGGTCCAGTGCAAGGGAACCTCATCTATATAAACCATGTCTTATCCACAGACAACCTAGTATGAAAAACATGATGACTTTTTGTATGTTACTAAAATCTCAAGAGCTATTGTTTTGTGGCTTTGTTGGAATTGCCGACAGATACAAGGACCTGGAATCTAGCAGCAACAAAAGCTGTAGAAATTCCCATTGAACTATCTGCAAATTAGGAACAATCTGGTCCACAAGTGTACTTGCTGAACCCAGCATAAAGTCTTGGCCAAATAGGGTGTTCATTTTTACAGGTATGAACAAAGTTGAATTCAGGTATGGTTGTTTATCATGGGTGTCTACAAGTCACATGGATAGTCTTGCAATGCCTTCTCCAGGCAGTATGTCCTCAAATAATGAGAAGAGGCTTAAACAAACCTGGATGTAGTAGCTACCAACATCAACAAATGCACCCCCTCCTTTTCCCTGAGTATATTTTTATTGCGTGTTGTAAAGAAATGCTTAAGGAAATTGATGCTCTATTGAAGTCCCATGTGAATATTTTAGAGCATATTTTATTGTTGTTGTTAAAGCACATTTTGAGTGAACACATTTTAAAGTTTAAAAAGGAGGTTATTAGAGGCTGTAGGCACGCCTGTAAGTAGCATGTCAAGGGAATGAAGACAATCCAAGTGGCTCTTTTGGCTACTAACATTCTCAGAAGAGGCCTGATTAGTTAGGAGGCAATTGTGAGACTTGATTGTGAGACATTCCGAGAAAGAAAAATAGTTTCTCTCATTTAGCAGCTGCGGAATCTTGTGGTAATTACTGGAACATTCCTTTTCAGTAAACGTAAAGCTTGCTTTTTTATGTCACAGTAAAATGCTTAATTTGAAATACATATTTTAACTTTGTCTTATTTACAACTTTCTTCCTCCGTGTAACTCTAAATTACAGTTCAGAAACTGGATTTACAGGTTTTTTCCTTTAAAGAGATAGGAGAAAACGAAAAACAAAAAACCAAAAACCAGCACTGGCCACAGCTGGCTGTCAGCTTTGGATGATTATTTAGGATGTGTGTTTTCCTCTAAAGGTACAGTCCTAATTTGTGTACTCATTTAAACGTTGTGTCTCTGTGTGCCGGTAAGGACAGTCACCCAGCGTTTACAAGGGGCATGTTAAATTAGCCCTTGTGTCCTTTGACCACAGTGTGAAATTCTGAAGCATAAACACTGAGCAGGAAGAAAAGCGGCTTGAGAAATCCAGAAGCAACAATGCTCCTCTCTCACAGGATCTTTCCAGGCTTTGCCTACAGCTGCCCCTCCCCCAACCTCTCCCAGTGATCGCTAGAACAAGACCTGCTTTCCCCTCCTCCTTCCCTGCCTCACCCCACCCCCCACACCCCTGCCTGAAAGTAAAGGGCACTGTCAGTTCTGAGAATGAAATTGCCAAAATAACAAAACTTACTGGAGTGGATAATTTCTCACAGAAACTGACAGTCACTACAAACAAAAATCTGCCTTCCTTATCCTTTGTCCCACTCTGTGCTGGGGAAAACAACTCTACCCTCAGGAGAACCTTCACCTTTTGGCCGAGGAGTAACACAAATAACATTGCCATCTTGGAATATTTTGCTAGCCTCACCCTTCTGTCTTTATCACCCAGCTCTGTGCACACAAATGCATATCTTTCTGTCGCTTCATTTTGTTCAGAATACAAGAACAAGTATTTGTTTGCCTGAAAATACCACATGGACGTGGTTTTAAAACAAATAAACAATACACACTTCAAAATGTTCTCCTTACCCTCACTGTGTGCCTTTCTAAATGCCTCCAGACCTCCCAATAGCAGAAGAGTTATAAGAAATGAAGAGGGGAGAAGGGAGGGAGGGAGGGGGAGTGGGAGGGACAACGGGTCATAGTATCATCTCAATTTTAATTTAAGGGGGAAAATATGCATCTTGAAAACACACTCTATCCTTTATTTCCCATTTTCTCTCCCCAAATAAGACCTAACAGCAACATAACAACCTAATAAAAACCACAAAACCTCTGTTGCTCAGGAGGCCAAGACAGAGTTGCTAGTTAAAAATCTTTCAGATTAAACTCATTTCAAAGACATTTGTAGTCTAACCAAACAATGAGAAACAGGGCTATCCAGCCAGACTTGGTCACTGCTATCTCCGATTTAGTACAGTTTGATGGTAATCAACTCAAGGAGGCTGGAGATGGCCCATGGAACAGGAAACAAAAAACCACAATGTCCCCTTTGTTTACTTGTGTTTATGATAAACTCGATTGATTACTTTACATAATAAGTTCATCTGCTTGGGATGGCTTCTTGGTAGGGAAATGTTTCTCCAGTCTTGCATTTTCTTAATTGTTGAGCCTTGTAGAATGTTTTTCTGATGAGGGAACTCTTCCTAGAATATTAGGAGGGTCTCAGCTAGGTAAACAGTGATGTCATGGTGAGCGAGCTCTCTCTTCTCCCATCCAAACTGACTTGGGATACTTCTTTGCTGCATTACTTGACTAATTTTAAAACTGATTGAAAAATGTGCTCCACCAAAAAGGCAATGATTAACAAAATCTGTAAATTGCCATTTCACTCGCTAATCAGTAGCTCAAAAGAAAAGCTAAATCTGTGTGGCTAATGGTCCAGGAATGAAACACATACCCAGAAGAGGCTCTTTAGGTCAAAGCGTTTTCCAAATCTTTAGATTTTTTTTCCTCCTTCCTTTCTCCATGTCATTTATCCTGCATTAAAACAAAACAAAAATCGACACACTTTACTAATAAGGAATGTATTCCCTGATTCATTTCCTCTTGAACTATACGTGTATATCTCTACAGTTAGTTTCCTCCTGGTATCTCTTGGGATTTGTCCTGCCAGGGTGGTGTGCTAGTTTAGAGTGCAGGCTCTGCAACTCCTGCCTGACTCAGAACCCAAGAAACCCATGGCTGACATCTCTGCAGCCTAATGGAATTTGGTAAAACTGTAGAACTGTACTGTGAGGCTCTGGGAAGACCACTCAGTAAAGTGCCAATTCATGAGTATAAGGACCGAGTTCGGATTCTCACCATTCACATAAAAGTTGGGCACAGCTAATCTCAGCATTTGCAGTTGGAGGGAAGGGTGCAGAGACAGTAGGATCCCCAGACCTTGCTGGAAAGCCCGTATAGCCAAACCAGGGAGCCCCAAGTACACCGAAAGACTAGAAGAAAAGAATAAGATTGAGAACAATTGAAGTCCCTCATTGTCGACTTCAGATCTTCACACACATACAGGCATGAATAAATACAAGCTATACTCCAAAGCTAATAGGATCATTATAAAGACAGAATAGTAAAATGCAAGTCAGGATTTTATAGTTCTATCCCCCAATGAAGAATAACTTTAAAAAGACAAAATGTATAGTGTTCAGTTTTCAAAAATTCCCCAAACTAAAAGCAAATTGTCAAACTGTGATTGTGGATAGTTCAGCTTTATGTTATTTCTCTGTCTCTGTGTTCTGTGTCAGCTGGGAGGCAACTGACGAGCCTATGGGTCTCCATGGCAGTCTGTTGTCTGTGGATGCTATCACTGAAATTCAGGCTTGGAAAAAGAAAGACTAAGAGACGTTCTATAGATCACAGAGAGATTAGACCAAATGCCCAGGGAGAAAGTATACATTTGCCATTGTATTACTTGTTGGCTGGCACTAGTAACCTGGCTAGATTTTCTACTCCATTTTTAGGTAGACTTCAGGGGCACAGAAAACTCTTGTTGCTGGCTTTATTAATCTGAAACAAATGTAATCCAACAACTAAAGGTAAATCTTGAGGTTATAAAGGACGTCCACATCAGCTTCATTTCAGATGCATTGCTTCTAGCTGTGGTTCATTCCCTTACTCAATCATTCCTTGAAATGTCAGTATTTTTTTTTTTTTTTCTTTACTGTGGCTCGTAGGCCCTGTCATTAAGGTGCCTGAAGTAAACAGATCATTTCAATAGACTATTTTGGGGTATTATAGGAACTCTTGGAGGGTGTCTGGATTACTGTGGGGGGTGTGGAGCCATTGGCCGCCTGGGACAAGGAGCCAGGATAAACAGAGTTTCTGAGAAAGGACGAAGAGGGGAGGGAAAAGGATGGGAGGAGAGAACCGAGATTTGATAACTGGAGAAACAGCCTCATCAAGGGATGGCCTCTAAGGAACTAGAGGGATATGGCAACACTTGCAGGTTTCGAGAGCAAAGTTGGAAAAGGAGGGTACAGGCAGTTCTAAAGGACAGACCCTCTTCAATCTGACACTAAGGCAAGTAGGGTTAGATGTGGGGATAATTCACATCTAACTGTCATTGATTACAGTTTGATTAGATGACTGTCTACTTTTACATCAGAGTAAAAAGTTGTTTATTTACTTAGACTTTCATCGTAAGAGAAGTAGGGCAAGCAGGAAGCAGAAAAAGGAATTTTATAATTAAAATACCTGTTAACTCCTAGCTAGAAGAAAATAGCTTCAGATTGCCTTTTCCCCTTCCTCGGCTGTGCAAGCTCTGCTTTGTGTAGATGTCAGCTGGTGGAAACATTTTATTTTACAAAATCTTTAGTGCTTTAAACATTTGTATACACACAAGGCAGGGACATCCTTTATGTCATCAAATATTTGATTTCCTGAGAGGTTAACATTTTTCATATTTTTTTATTTCAGCCTTTTGTGAGTTGTTAGGTTTGTCATTTGAAAGATTTTCCTTTTTTTTTTAACCTCCCCCCCCCCCCCCAATAACCAAAAAACACCTCCAAGCTAAAGAGGAAAAAGAATGTTCAGGATCAAGAGAATCTGAGATATTCTGATCTAGTGTAGCTGACTGGGGTAAGCAGAGGAAACATACCCATGATAGAGGAAGAGTCATGGATGTACAGATGCTAACACAGGAAACAGCTCCTGGTCCAGTCAATACTGTGGGAATTGCCTGATATGCAAATTCCTGTGGGTACTCAGCCAGTACCCTACCTCCTGGGATGGGTTCTCACTGCATCTTGAAGCTGTCTAGTCCATCAAATTAAAAAATATATATATTTTATTTTTAGTTATATGAATGTGTGTGTGTGTGTGTGTGTGTGTGTGTGTGTGTGTGTGTGTTTGCGTGTGTCTCTGAATGCTGGGCCAGTAAAGTTGCCTTCAGAACCAAAAGAGGGCATCTAATCCCTTGGGCTGGAGTTACAGGTAGTTGCCAGCAACCTGAAGTCCTCTGCCAGCAATTTGTGTGCCCACTGCCCACTGACTGAGCCATTTTACAATGACTCTATTCCATCTTGAACCCCCCAAGATATCTTTGAGTGAAGAGCTAATACTTATTAATATACACACAAATAGGGGCCATCTTATTGCCTGGTGTTTCTATGACCACCTTACATGTCACCAATCATTGAATGATTAAAAAAAAATCCCTGAAAGTAGTAATTATTTCACAATTGAGGCAAATGATGCTTGGAGAGGTTATATATGTGTACCATTGTCAAAAGCTAGCCCAAAGGGTGGACCACAGGCCATCACAAAACCAGTGCTAGACTCCATGCTGTCATCTGCAGCTTCCCCAGCCTTGTCCACTGATGGCCCTCTTTCACCAGAGAGAGAGAGAGGTCTATGTGACTGGACTGTGCTCATTTTAGCTGTTAGCTTGCCACCACCTAGAATAACCTGGAAAGAAAGGCTCCCCAAAGGAATTGTCTCATTTTGGACTGGAGTATGTCTGTTGGTGATCCCCTTGATTGTCTTAATTAATGTGGGAGAACCCAGCCTGAGTGTGGGCAGCATCTATTGGTACTAGGCTTCTGTCTAATCCCACGTGGTCAGCCCTGGACATATGCACAGTGAGCCAAGCTAAATGGATGCAGTAGGAGTATATATTTATATAGGAATATGTATTTGTATGTGCACACACATATGTATATGTGCATGTCATAATAACTAAAGAAGCAATCATGAATTCGGTGGGAAAGAGGAGTTAGGGGAAGGGAGAGTGTTGTAGAAGCAGTGGTCTTGTACGAATTTTTTTCCCTAGCTTGGCCTTTGTTGGTGCTTCTGATTGGGTATTAGAATTATTTGCTTTGGGTTTTCCATGTGGAACAAAGACCAACAATTCCCAAGGAATCCCCCAGGCTTTCAGTAACAGGTAAGGACTGTGGAGGCTTCCAGCCTGTGAACTGAATTACTACTGCGTTCTTAGCCTTTCCATCATGAGACAACCATTGTTGAGCTACCCATACCATACTATTAAGCTAATCTAATACATCCCTTTATAAACATATTCATTCTGTTGGTTATGTTCACCATTTACTGCAGTGATTCCAAGTATATGTATATAAAATAGGCCATATATAAAGCACATAAATATTTACTGAAAGTAAATCACAAAGAACTGTACTTTGGGCTGACAAGATGGCTCAGCAGGTCAAGGTGCTTGCTGCCAAAACAGACGGCCTGAGGTAGATTCCTGCAAGCCATATGGTAGAAGGAGAAACCTGACTCCTGGAAGTCATCCCCTGACCTCAACATGAGTTTTGTGGCATGTGTACATGGTCCCCCATAGGCACACCCCACACCACACCCCCACACCTTCCCCCCACATCACACACACACACACACACACCCATCCCCCATAAACATCACCCCTCCCCCACACAACACACATTACACACATAACACACACACACACACACCACACCACATATACCGCACACCCGACCCCCCCATACATCACACACACACACACACACACACACACACACACCACATCACACAGTAAATTTAGTTTAGAATAATTTGTCAGTACACATATAATTTTACAATGTATTAAAAACAAAGACAAATTTGCATGTTGGGGAAATAGATGTACTTGTTCATTTTTAACATGGTTTAAATCTTGGCTGAATATTTAATGTTTCAAGAGGATTTTTTCAGAGATGATTGATACTTTGATTTTATAAATCAACACTGAGCATATTGCTTTGCATAAATACAGTACAAAATGGCAGAAGTAGGCTTAGGGCCATTTTAGGAATTGGTAGAAATTCTGTCCTAATCCTAAACTGACCCTCTTTGCACTTCTTGAAGGACTTTATAGGATACAGTCTCCAGAGACACTTCTTTAAAAATTCTCTTGCCTGTGCCAGTGAGATGTCTCAGCAAATTAAGGCTCTGGCTGACAAGCTTGATGACTTGAGTTCAGCACTCGAGTCCCCCAGTGTAGAAGGAGAAAAGTGATAATGAATGATGACAATGATGATAGTACAAGGGAGGAAATTTCATAACCTCATGTTACTTTTTGCTAGCTTAACAATTTGATTATTGCATCACTCTAGACCATAGACAATGTAGACAGAATTAGTAGGTTCTATTACTAATTATGACTCAACTATTTATGACTCAAAATGTTCATCCTTTAAATTTCTAGAGTCTCTTATTTGCAGATGGCTGTGAACTTATTTGAATTGCGTATCTTATTTCCCTAAATTATTTTAGTTAAATATTTCTAACTCTATGTGCTATTTCTCATCTTCCACACTTTAAAATACAAATCTATCAAAAGTCATTTGGCTTTTCAGAGCATACTAGTTTAGTGGGAAAATTTTGAGATGTGGAAAGTCTGAATATTAGGAAATGGCCAATAAATTTATATATACACAGACCAAAACAACCACATTTCTAATTATACAATCAATGATTATTGGCATATGTATGCATCTATGAAGATGCTGCTATAGTCAAGATGAGTATTTGTGTTCCTCAAGACTTCCCTTGTAGCCCTTGTTCACTTGGTGGTTCTCAATGACTTTCTTCTCTCTACCACCATTTTTATATATGGAGAATGACTGATCGGCTTTGGTTTCTTTCACTGAGAGTAATTATTTTAATATACATCCGTATTGTTCGGCACACGAGTAGTTTATTCTTTTATATTGCAAATAATGTTCCACCATGTGGTTACGCCTGAATTTCTTATAGAATATCAATAGGCATTTGGTCTTTGTCAGTCTTTCAATATTATAAACAAAGTTGTTATTTTATGTTCACAAACCTATATAGAAATAAGATTTAATTCTTGGATAAGTAACTAGGATGTAATGATTATAGTATATGATGGATGAAAGTTGTATTTTCTAAAATAGTTGAAATATTTTAAAATCCCACCACTAGTATGTGAGAGTTTTGCCTCTTCAATAGCTCATAATAAGGAAGTATTCCTTTTCTTGGTCACCCTAATAGTTGAGTAACATTCTATTGTGTCTTCAGTTTACCTTTTTCTAGTGCCGAGGATCTTTAATATGTTTATTTCACACTTATATACCACTGGGTTGTAAATCTGCTTTTATTCTTTTTTTCACATTGCATGTTTTACTTTATTTTTATTCTCTAGAATAATTCCTTTATTAGACATGATATGAAAATACTCTTCTTAGGCCTTTTTCTCTCTGGACAGTCTTTCAAAAGTAACTTTTTACTTCTGATAAATTCCAGATAATTGAGCAGTTTTTATCTGAAAGGCTTTTTTTTTTTAACAAAGAAAACATGCCATAATTCTAAAAATTTCAAAGTGTAAAAATTTGTATTTAGATATATAATCAACTTTAACTTAATTAAAAATTTTAGATAATACAAAACTTAATATAATTTCTCTGTCGCTAATGAAGGGCTTGTGAAAAGTATTCAGGTTTTCATATGCATATAAATCTGTTTCATTGACTTGTTTGTCTATCTTCATATGCCATCTTGATTACTGGTTTTATGATAAATTTGGAAATCATATTCAACTTTATTTGCTTTGTCCAGATCATCTCAACTATTGTCCATACCTTGAATTCTCATATCAATTTTAGATTCAGCTTGTCAATTTCTATGAAGCATCTTGCTAGTATTTTGGTTGGGATTGAATTAAAGCTACAAATCAGTCAAGAGAACCGACATATCAGTGGAGGGTTATTATCTCTCTATTTGTTTGAGTCTTTAATTTCCTTTAACAATCAATGTTTTGCAGCTATATATTTTTTGTCTTGCATATTACCTATTGTCACTACATTGTCATATTTATTGGTAAAGTTCATGCTAGGTTTGTTATCCGTGGAATGATGTCACCTCTGTATTTTTTTTCATATTGGATCTGTTTTTTTTCCCTTAAGTTTGTGTCATGTTTTCTTTCTTTGCATACCTATTGATCTTCCCTAATATTTATTATTATTATTATTATTATTATTATTATTATTATTATTATTAATTTGGCGTGTGTCTGTAACTATTTCACACTGAGATCATATGGAGGCCAAAGGGCAGACTTTGGGAATGAGACTTGTCCTTCTACCTTGTTTCCAGGCAGAATCTTCTGTTTCTTCAGCTGCGTTGCAGATGCAAGCTATTGGCTGATGATCTCATCTTCACCTTCATCTTCCAGTAGGAACATTGTGTCACAGATTAGAACCATTGCACCTATCTTTTAAAGTGGGTTCTGGGAATCAAACTTGTGTTGCACAGCTAGTGCTCTTACCCACTGATCAATTTCACTGACCTTGAATAATCTTGGTTATTCTTTTGATATTGTGAATTTATCCACAAGGCACTGAGCATGATTTATAGCTGTGAAAAGATTTGGATTTTGTTCTGTGACACAGCTAAGTGACTTGGAGGGATTCTGCATCTGTCTGGTGTTCTTTAAGATCTTACTTGTCACAGGAATGGCATTTACTCTGAGGCTAATAACTTATACTTAGTCAAAACTTTCTGAATGTACTCATACCCATACATGGTGGAATTTTCTATTCTGGTCTGGTTTACTGATACTCGCATTATTAATCCATATCTTGAGGCACCATTTGCTCAATGCCTTTTCCAATGGTTTTTCTCAGATATCGAGTACTTTCCTCACATGGATACTCCTCTAAGTTCTCTGCAAAGATACTCTGCAGATCTTTAATGTGTTCTGTGTTTACTACTCACGGTTCTATGAACTCAGGGAATCCACGAAGTGCCGTAGTTCCTTTCCTCTAACATTACTACCTTGTCTTTTCCTCAGGACAGAATTCTGGGGCAATCATTGAATTCTACTTGTTTCTGGTCTCTCAGAAATCATTCCCTTCTTACTTGATTTCTAGTGTCTTGAATACTGTGCTGTACGTTCACTCACAGGTTTTGATTTGTTTGCTTTCAGACAGGGATGATGAGTTTATTCCTTCTTAATTGATCTTGGTCAGTTTTCCTTTTTCTTACTCTTTATTTTCACTCTGGAAATTTTTTAGTCTGTCTTTCAAATGTGTTTATTATTACTAACAACTCTGTAATTCTAGTAAATTAAAAAAATGGGAAAACAACATTCTCTGTAATAATCTGTTCTTGATCTTTTTCTACAAACAATGTAAAAGCATATTTCTTTTTAACCTGTCTTTGATCTGTCAATCTCAGTAAGGTCAAGTGTTGAAAATATCCCTTCCCAGTGCAACTAAAAGCTACTTCTCTTATATTTGTGCAATTGTTAAATTTTTTCTTTTGGTCATACTAGATGCAGGATTTAAAATTTTTTCTAATTAATTTCATTTGTTTATATTCAAACAAGACTTGCTTATTCACAGTAGAATGGACTTTGGGAAGTACCCAGAGTTAAGGAACAGATAACGAGACTCCTAGGAATAACACTTACATAAAATTTACCAAGTTGATGACAGAGAGGGGACATACAATGATTAGATCCAGAGTCCCCAGACTGGATGTGCTGGTCTGAAGAATCTAGACTGAAGACTTAGAGAGTTCATGTGCTAAAAGGAAGTGTTCAAAAAAAAAAAAAAAAAAAAAGGCTATCAAGAGCCACTGGTATTTCCAGTTTTCCAGTCTGTGATGGGCTGGTAGGTGTATGGTGAAGCCTGTATCAGCATTGCCTACATTTTATCTATGATCGGTACTTCAGTGCCATTCAACTGGACTAAGATTTGTTTGTCCATCTGAACCTACTCTTTGGGATGGTTAGTAAGAACAAAATTAAGGGAATGCATTACACAGTTAAAGAGGCAGTGAGGAAAAGATAAAACCCAGGCATGTGATTCAAAGCCAACAGTGTTGCTCTCACCAGTCTGTACAGTATCCATGGCTGTGCAAAAGCAGCCTAAAGAGGAAACTTGCTTAGGAGTTACTGTGGGGCTTCACCCACTCCTGGTTATTTACGGGTAGTTTATGTCCTTCGGGGGAAAGATTTCATTTTATCTTGTAGACACCTCTGAGAAAGCCAGGTTTAGAGAGTACAGTGGACACAAAGCTCTATATAACGGAACTGTCCTTCCGACTGGGAAAATGGGCTTAAGTTCGACTTTATTTATTTATTTTTTAATCACTTCATATGCTTTGGTTTCTTGATTTTCTTGCCTGATAATTGTGTCAGTGTTTGTGAAGTACATGCACGTGTGTGTGTGTGTGTGTGTGTGTGTGTGTGTGTGTGTGTGTGTTGGGGTATATGTATGCTGGTGTATACAAACCAGAAAAGGTTGCCCAGTGTTCTGTCTGATCATAGCCCACCTAATTCCCTTGAGATGCTCTCTCACTGGATCTGGAGCTAGACTGAAAGCCAGAAATTCTCAGCAATATTGCTGCCTCTACCCCTGCCCCTCAGCTGTGCTAGGTTGCAGGTGTACTATGGCATTAAAAACAAAACAAACAAACAAAAAAACAGGTGCTGGCGATTTGAACTCAGATCCTCATTCTCTCCCTAACTTCACATTTGCTATTTTCAATACTTTATGTATTTATGTATTTATTTATTTTTCTGCTCACATACTTGTCACCATTGTAGATCTCAAGTTTAGGAGAGCAAAGAGGATTTGTAGAGCAGTGGTTCTCAAGCTTCCTAATGGTGGTGGCCTTTTAATACCATTTGTTCCTCATACTGTGGAGACCCTCAACCATTTCTACTTCATAGCTGTAATTTTGCTCCTGTTATGAATCATAATGTAAATATCTGATATGCAGGATATCTGAGATGCTACTCCTATGAGAGGGTTCTTCTACCCCTTGCTCCTCAAGAGGTTAAGGTGCATAGACTGAGAACCACTGTTGTAGAGGGAGAAGAGGAGGGAACAGGTCATGACCTAACTCATGTTTTCTGAAGTAGCTGATATTGACTTGTGTGAAATGATGAGATATTTTTGTGGTTGACTGGACTGGGTCTTGATGGGCCTTGGAAGGAATTGTGAACAGTAGGAGGAAGTAGGGGAAGAATTTGCTCCTGCTGTGAAGGAGACTCCCTTCTCACTTTGCAGGCAAGATATGGGAGCACAGTTGATAACCTAGTGACCTTGTATTTTGAGTCATGGTCTACCCAACCCTGGGGAATGCTTCTTCTCACACATCCTAGGAAAACTTCTTCCATTCTTCCCCATGGGTGGAAAAAGACACAAGTTGAAAACATGATACTCTCACCCAGATACAAGGTCTAGCACATTCCAACTCAGTTCAACAAACATCTGTTGAGTAATCCTCTACACAGAATACTCCATATGGAAAGGCTGAGTCTGAAGGTGTGAGAGTCATGAGTGTTTAATTGCTAGGAGATATGTTGAACAACACGTGGAAAGTCATACTGGTAGGAGAAATACATCAGGTGGAAAAAGGGACATGAGATCTAGTGTCAGCTTACAGGGAAAATATTGTGGTTTTGTTATAAGGTTGAAAGAGGCTTCATGAATTAGACATGTATGTATGTATGTATGTATGCATGTATGTATCTGTAACACATGTATGCAGCTGAGACTAGAGTTACAGACAATTATGAGATGCTCTGTGGGTACTGCATTTAAAACTTTGGTTACCTGGAAGAGTAGCCAGTGCTCTTAACCACTGAGCCATCTCTATGAACCAGAAAGAACATTTTAGTTGAGAGCATGAAGCATGCTGGGGTCCACTGTCAGAACTTTGTTCCACAGGTAAAAAAAGGTAATTATTGATGGAATTTGGGCAGTGATAGCCACTTGAATGCATTCAGTTGAATGCATTCACAGCTATGCAGTTGGGGAATAGCGTGGTTGGAGGTAAGACCACTCTGGGAAGAGAAGGAGGAAAAAAGACAAACCTTGCTGAAAGTTGCCCTTGAGCTCAGAATGATGAGTGAAACAGAGCTGGGAGACCTGGCTTAGAATGTTGGACTTGTCATAGATCACCCATGGCTTTGGGAAGGGTTATTTAATTTCTCTGTGCCTCTGTTCCCTTCTTTGTTCACTATGGACTGGAACAGCAGTCATTTCGTAAAAAGATTAAGGATTAAGTGAATTAGCAGGTGGAAAGCTCCGATCTGCTCCGATCTATCAGAGGCAGCACTCAGCACTGTTGTGTATTATTAGTGGCAGCAGTTAGGAGAGACAATAAGAAGCGAATTTGAAAGTTATCCTACTATATAATTATGCCATTATTTATTATAGAGTTATTTTCATCTATTTGCCTATTAAACATAATTTTGTCATTTAAAAAGCAAAGCAAGAAATCAAGTTGTTGCCATAGCACTCATTATATTTCATTTAATTTTGATGAGTGATTTCTTCTAGAATATGTCTCAGACTTTGAGACACTAGGCTAAGTTGAGCTTTAAAATGTGGTAGGAACATCTTAGCTACATGGTCAGTGTAGGTCATAATTGAGATGTTTCATATCTATCTGTTATCTATATCTACAATCTATATTTATGCAATATGAATGCATACCTTTGGAGTAGTTTTCTTCCATGGACCCCAGCCTAGGGGAAACTGAAGACCTTTTGTGGATGAAGCCATGTCACCTTTGGAAAGTGCAAAAGTTGTATTAATTGAAATTTATACCAACTGCCTCAGTAACCCCCACACATTTCTTCCCTCACTATCAAAAATTATTATTGCTGCAAGACAGAGCAAGCTCACCTCACCTCTGAGACCTGTGACCTTCAAGCAATGAAGGAGGCTGTGTGGCCTCTCCAGTTGCCCCCACCCCCTTGCTTCTTTCAGTTCTCTCTCTTGGGACCTGGGATGGGGGAAGAAATGTCATAAATCACAATGAGACTGGACAAAAGCAAATCAAGAGAAGGCCTTTTGGTCAGGGACAAGAAAAAAGAGGGAAAAGCAGGAGATAACAGATTCTCCTTTGCCATTTCCTGTGCAGTTCTAGTTTGATGTGGACTTATCTCTGGTCTCGACCACACTAAAAATGTGAAGGACATGATAACAAAGATATCTGTAATCACCATCTAACTGTAAAATGTTTAGTTTGATGTTCTGTGGCCTTTTAACTCTTGAGCCTCAGAGAAAAGTTGTAGGTGTCAGTGAACTGACCAAAGCTGTCTGTGGATTGCCAAAGCTCCTCTTGGCAGAAGCAGGAATATAGGGCATGGTGTCCTTGCTTCTCAGGACCTGTCAGGTATTTCCCTGGGTTTATCCTTCCTGTTCCAGAGGTCTCTCTGCAGCAATGCATTCTCACATTGCCAATGGGACGCTCCTAGGCTTCTCTCCCACTCCTGTCATGCTTTGACTCCAGCAAGTTAAGCTCACAGCTAAAGCAATTATGATACTTAAGGCATGCCTTTAATGCCAAGTCTTCCATTCTGCTGAGGAGTTTTCTAGCAGCAAGGGGAGAGGAATGGACTGGTAGCCTTTCAAAGGTGTAGATTAATAGTTACCAGCTGAGCAACATGTTTAGAAAATGCTGGTAAGTGTGAAAGACTTGTAGTTATTCTGCACAGTGTGATGGCTGTCTGTGAGCCAAAGCAAGTTAATTATCTACATCACACAAGCACATCTCAGGACAGTGCTTCTCAACCTTCCTAATGCTAGGACCCTTTAACACAGTCCTCATGTTGTGGTGACCCCTCCGAGCCTAAAATTACTTTTGTTTCTACTTCATAACTGTAATTTGCTACTGTTATGAATCATAATGTAAATAGCTGATATACAGGATATCTAACATGTGACCCCAACAGAGTTGTGACCCACAGGTTGAGAACCAAGTTTCGTCATACCCAACATTCATAGGAGAAAGCATGGAGTTGATTTGAATGTCCTCCCCCAAGGTTCAAGTGATAGATTACACGCTCCCCTGAAGTTCAAGTGTTAGGTTCTTTAATAGGGCAGCACTGAGAGATGAAGCCAAATGGGGGATGCTTGGGTCATAGGGATTGAGCCCTTACGACTGTATTCATGTAAGAGTAAATTCTTACTCTAGAGGGATTAGCCCCATTGTGCTTCCTATCTTCTCCATGTGTCCATGTTCCTTTCCTCTTTTTGCCATGGAGTTGAAGCATGATCACTAATCAAAAGCTGGTCAGATGGAACCATGCTCTTAGACTTCTAATGTCCATTATAGAAACATGCCAACGAAAACCCTTAGCCTTGACAGTCACCCAGGTTCAGTCACCTACAAAGAACAGACTAAGACATCGGGTTTGCTGTGGATGTGCCTGTATACATGAGCCTATTTAACTTTTTCTACCCCTGAAAGCCTTTTAAAATTTTCATAATAAGAAAGACATTAAACCATGATAGAAGATAAATGATATAGCCTCCCCCAGAGACCTCTATGAATTTTGGCTTCCTGTACTCTCTTCTCTCTTCTTGCACAAAAAAACCCTAGAGTAGCAGGCATTTATTTCCCCAGTAAAGATCGTGGTGTGTGGGAGACTAAAGCAATGCAGGAAGAGAGAAGCTGAGGAGACTCGCCTTCTTTTCCACTTACCTATCTGCTTCCTACACAAACCATTGTTCTTCCAGCTTCCCGCCAACATTTTAGTTGGAAGAGTAAAATAGCTTGACGTCAGTTTTTCTATGACCAGAGAACAGTACTTGTGCCCTCATAGGCTGCTTTTTTGTCAAACTGACTTTCAAAACTGACACCACCAAAAGTAGCAGTTGCCCTTACACAAGAGATGAGGAAACCAGGTCGGTTCCCGTGTGTGCCCATCAACTGACATCTGGGAGCCTTGTGAAGAAGGGGAACAACAGGCCACAATATAATCCTTACAACGGTGGCATGGTGCTGATCAGAGGGTGGAAAATCTTAACTGGGGTGTAACAAAGTGTGGGAAACTCTAGGATTTCACTGATTCCCCATTGATAAACGTACAGGAATCTATTTCTCTCCTTCTCAGGGCCCCTTTATTCACAACCTGAATGTGGAAAGTAAGAAACCCAACTTGCTCAGACTTTACACTGTGCTAATTGTGTGTAGAGTGCTGTTATTTGAGAGGGTCGCCTGGATTCTCTCTTCTGAAGGACTTTGCAGCTAGCAAGTGCCTTGTCACTTCTACCCTTTGAGGAGGTGATTATACACCAAAGCTTGATTCTTTCCTTTCCACTGTTTGCTTTGGGAGGTATGTGGCATTTGCTTTTTGGGCTCATCTTCTTTCAGCGGGGCATCTTTCCTCTCCATTATCTTCAGGAGGCACATTTCCATGTCAAAGCTCTCCCTTTGAAGGGAAGGCTTCTTTTTCTTCTCACCTCTTTCTTATGCCCAACTCACCTTAACTCCATCCTTCCCAGTCCTGTTTCACAGCAGCAATCGCAGGAATCAGAAGGTGACTAGAAATAGAAGGCACCTTCTTTGCTGGATCAGAATGGTTCAGTTGCCTCTGAAAACTGTCAACTAGTTTTTTTTTTTTAATTTTTTAAAATAATTTTTAAAATTTAAACTTGAAACAAACTTGCTTTACTTGTCAATCCTAGCTCCCACACTCTCTCGTCCATCCCCCCCCCCAACCCAACTCCACCCCCTTTCTGCTCCTCAGGGAGAGTGAGGCCTTCCATGAGGAGTCTTCAAAGTCTGTCATATCACTTGGAGCAGGGGCTAGGCCCTCCCCCATGTGTCTCTATCAACTAGTTTTAAGGACTGATTGCTATCTCACAATGAACATAGAAATAAGCATCATTCTTTGGTGAAATTGTACATTTTCTTAAAGAAAAATGAAAACGCTAAGACCACAGTATACAAAGTGAGGCAAATCCCTATGAGACTAATGGAAGCAATTATACCTGAGGAACAGGCATGGTTTAACCTGCCTTGAATCTATGGACTGAACATATTCCTCTAATCAAATGAGTGTATAACTCCACCGAGCACAAAGCAGGCTCTTCTAATCCATGTTTCTATTCCTGTAGGCTTGGGGAAGCTTGGGACACATTACTGCTTTTATACTTTGGGCAGAACTTTGGAACATATTTCTATTTAGTTCTTTACAAATTGCCACAATTAGATGGACTTCTATAAATATACCAGTGATCCATTTGGGAGTTCTCTGGGAATTTGATTAGCAATGCTTGAACCAAATGCAGACTTTTCCCTCATATCATCAGGAACCCAAGAAAGTTTCTCATTGACCCGTAAGGAAAAGGAACTCAAGTTCATGTGCTGATGTGGTACGAGAGTGAACAGAGGGTTGGTCTTTGGGTGTCAGTAGGCCCTTTGGGTTGCACCATAGTAAAAGTAGCCACTGAGTTAGAGTAAAAAAAATCATGGCCCTTTGTTTCCTATTTCTCCTGTCTAAGGAGTACCCTTCTGCCTTCCATGCTAGACTTGAGTCATCTTAAAATAATGGCATGTTTGGAGAGGCTTGCTCTGTTCTTTCCCAAGGTATTTTGTACATGATCCCTGTCTTCTGGAATGCTTTTCGTTCTTTGCTCCTTGCTGACTTCCAACTGGCTGAATTTTATGTCCAATTAACTCAATAATCCTTAACAGCTCTGTTAAATGTACTTCCCATGTACTGTTACATCTGGCAGGACAAACAACAAACAAAACAATAATGAACGAGAAATAAAAGTTTCAGAAAGACTTCTAATTTTTTATCTCTGTTCCCACTCACCCCCCTTTATCTGGTACTTAGAAGTACAAATATCCTCTTGTCTTTGATTTTTGAAAACATTGGCCCATTTCTCTCTGCAACCACAACAAGAACCCAGGGCTAAAATTAATGAGTCTATACTCATTAGGACTTAAGTGTCTCATACATAAGGCAATTAAGGAAACAGAAAATTGTCTCATTAGAGAGGTCAACCTAGAACATTTCTTTCTAAAGGCACACAGAAGTATGCAGAAATTTGGTTTGTAGGTTTTTGTTTTGTTTTTTTTTGTAGTTTAAGGCAACAACATCTTAGTGAGCGCTTTCTATACAGTAATTTGTGAGCATGGTTCAGCTGTATCATCTATGCAGGGTCTTGCACTCAAGCTGTTGGTTGAGCTGAGTTCTAATCTGTTGCCCTTTTGCAAACTTGTTTAGTTTTGTGCAGCTTCAGGACTTTAAGTCCTTGCTTTCCTATTATCTAAAAGAGGTATTTTAAACTCCTACAGGTCACTCCTAGGTCCTTCTCATGTGACTCTCTGTCTCCAAAGTAAGAGATCTCTCTTGCTTTTCATACCTGAGAATCCTTTCACCAAGGGACCAACCCCAGTTTCTTCTTAGCTTTCACTAAGACGAGATTAACTGAGAACTGTTACTCAGTCCATAGTATTCATTAGTATTTCTCATATTCCAGGAAAGAGGCCTATAGAAGAGTGGACGTTACTTTAACCATCTTGGAATTGTGTCCCCTCCAACACTAATTGGGTGAGACAGAACAAGAGAATGCTCACGCAATGGACATAAAGTGTTACAAGGATACATAGATACACTTTCCCATGTGATAGCATGTATCTAGCATATAGTTCAATTAACATTTGATACTCTATAGGGAATCCACATATACTGATAGCAAAATAATTCACTGGGCTGTGAATTATTTGCATTATATAAAATTTATGTAAACTTTATATATTAAAAAATCAGATAGTTTTCATTAGAAATGGATTCCAGGAGGAAATTTAGGACATGCATAGAGTAGATAATGGGTACTTACCCTTCTGATTATTTTGTGCCATTCTGGGTAGAAATGACAAAAGAGTTTTGAGGTAAAATCTAAGAGGAACAAGGAATTAAGGACAAGTTGCCTTTAGTGAGCACATATTTTACTTATTTATAGGGGTTCTTGCAAGAGAATCTTTAGATGGGTTGTTAAGGCCACAGTCAACACATTTCTACGAAAGAGATGATCTACTTTGCTAAGTATTGCCCTGCTAACCTGCAAATGATGAAGATCTATTCAGACGGGAGCTCAATACCCATTTGGATTGGAAATAACTTCTAGGGTCTAGCAAGCAACTTAATTATGGCCCCTGAAAGTGCTTCTGTAGATCCATTCACCTGAGAAGTAGAAAAACAAAAGAGCCACTTCCTGGTTATGTAATGGCTTCATTTGAAGCAACTTTGGAACTCTCTGGAGACTTCTATTTAGAGATGTTCCCATTCCTGTTTCACAAATGGAAACAAGCCGAGGTGTTCTAAAGGAAATTTACTTGCCCAAAGTCTTAGGAAATCAGTTGAAGCACAGGAAAGTTAGTGCAACACCCCCCAATAGTCTTTAAATGTGTCACATGCAGACAATGAAGCTGTACCATGTTGTTCCAATTCTAATCTAGATACCCATTTAATTTACTTTATTAATAACCCTGTTGTTGCTCTCATAATTCCCCATCAACGTTCTAAAGTCTCCATTCTGTATAGAAAACCTAGATATTTTATAAAGGGACTTAGTCATAAGATGTGTGTTTGAAGGTTTTAAGATTAAAGAATTGTTTTTACTTAAATGGTAAGTATAAAATAAAATGCTTTTGTGATTCTATAATACTCCACATGAAGTATTATGTTCTGTACTTCCTCTGAAGTTCTTGGGAAGGAATATTTAAGACATTACTTCTTATCTAAAGCTCAGTTCTGAGAATCCCAGAACCCTTGGGCACTGCTCACCACACTCTTACCGGTAAAGGAGAAGTCAGGGGACACCGGATATAACTAAAGGAAGTGAAGGGTAAGCCCAATCACTTCCCAGTGTGCTATGCTTTAAGGTCCAGTGGATAAGAAAGAAAAGCTGGGTGCTGTTAAGAAGGAATAAAGGAAGAGTGCAAGGAAGGGCCTGGAAATCCAGGACATAGTCTGGGAACAGGTTTACAGTGCTTGCTCTGATGGGGACAGTCAGTTCCCACTGGAATAGCACTTACGTAGACACTTGGAGACATTTAACAGCAACACAGTCCAAAAACTGACCACATGTCACAGGGATGCTGGAGGTCTGTGAGATAAGCCCCTAAAGTATGCATTTACATGAGTTTGAGTTTTTTTAACCTTTCTTTCTCTTCTTCTTCTTCTTCTTCTTCTTCTTCTTCTTCTTCTTCTTCTTCTTCTTCTTCTTCTTCTTCTTCTTCTTCTGCAACAAATTGCTATGAAAGTAGAACAGTTTGGATATTTTCTGACATTAAGTAGGAAAAACAGAACATTTTGAAATGGTGAGTTTTAAATTAGGAAACAACAGTAAAGTATCTAGAGGGACAGAGGATACCAAAGGAAACCCACAAACCACAAGCTGAGAAGTTGTCACCCCATGGACTCACGAAGACAAAATACTTCCCCCTCAACAAGGACTGCTTTTAGCTAGTACTAAATACCCTCTGCACTAAAAATGTAGCTGTTCTGTTTTTCCAGCTTTTGTTTTTTCTTCCTCGTCTGCTGCAGATCCATGTGAGAAAAGGAGAACTAACTATTTCCCTGATTGTTGAGAACCAGCAGTTAGGATCTCCTGAGGACCAGTTTCCAAACCTGATGGCTTCACTGCTTTTTGATGTTATCACACAAACATAATGAAAATCTCATCACACAAGCATGTCCTGGTTGAGGTATATGTGTACATGAGAAATGTGTACATGAGAAAAATCAACTATTAACATCATTTTGCTAGAGGCATTAGAACCAGCTGCCAAGAGACCAGGTTTTTATTTTTATTTTTTTCATTACTAGCCATTGGCTAGTTGCTAGTTTACAGCCTGTAATATAACTCTTTCTTCCTTTTGAATGAATGTTTATTTATTTTTAATGTGTGTGTGTGTGTGTACCATACATATGTGGGAGCCCATAAAGATCAGAGGAAACATTGGATTCCCCTGAAACTGGAGTTACAGATGGTTGTGACACCATGTGGGTGTTGGGAACTGAACTTGGGTCCTCTGCAATATCAGGAAGTGATCTTAACCTTTTAGCCAACTCTCCAGTCCCCCTGTCAGGTGTACAATGCTATTGCTGGATAAAGTAGTCAAACTGACAGCCAGAAATAGCGGGTCATCTTAGTCATCTATTACACAGAGAGTGATTGAGTGAAAGTAGGGAGATGCTTTGTCTTGGCAGTTCCAAGTTCCAGGACTGGGGTCCTGGTATCAAGACACATCTAATATTAAGGCTCTGTTTTCTGTATGTTCTAGAATACAGCCATTAGGTGTTTGCTTGCCTTTAGAAATTGGTGAAGCTGTCAAGTAAGAGATGTTTAGTGTGTTGGGGATATTTAGGTATGTATGACCCTTGCTAACTGTACTCTTTGTGTGGGTTGTTGTTTGTCATAGAACGTCTCCTTCTTAACAAGCAGATCTCTGTTTAACCCTGGACACCTTACTGAAGATTTTTTTTTTGCTACCCTGCCTGGTCACTCCATAATATGGTTTATTTTTGTTAGATTGCTCCTCTCTACCTGCTGTTTGTTGTTTGTTTGTGGTCTGTCTTCCACATCTCAGTTAAATGTGAGATGCATAAAAAAGTCGATTCATTACCAGTTCTTTGTGTCTAGTGCATGTTCAGCCAATATTCATTTGTTTCTCAGCAGATGCTTGTGCAGCAAAAGAATGAACCATAAACTTATAAATTTATAACTTATAAATTTATCTGTATTCTACCAGGATTGCTTTCTCAGCTAAGGAAAATGATTGCTTTAATAATATTTTGTCTCTCAGTCAGAAGTAGTGGCTCCTACCTCCAACCTTAACACTTGGGTAGGAAGCTCTAGGAGGCAGATCATGAGTTTGAGGCCAGTGGGGCCCTCTGCATATGAATCTGAGGTTAGCCTGGCCTACAGTGAGACAATGCCTCAAAAGTAAATACATAAATAATCATGCCTATTCTAAACTTCCTTTTCACCAAGTGACATTCAAATCCACACTTTGAATATATCACCTGATGCTTCTTCTGTTATTCTCTATGAAGAAAATAACAGAATTTACTTTTAAGTAAACTAAATGGTAGATTAAAGACTAGAGCTTATCTTTAAAAGTCTCTTGAGTTTACAGGATTTGATTGAAATCAGGTAAAACATATTATCATATCTAAGTGGAGTAGAAGACAAGACAAAGCATTGGTCAGCCATGACGAGAGAGAGAGAGAGAGAGAGAGAGAGAGAGAGAGAGAGAGAGAGAGAGAGAGAGAGAGAGAGAACTGAATGCAAAGTTCTAGTGTCTTCTTCTCTGCCCACACATCCAAGTCCTCTGAAGTCCTGGAGGAGAAAGCAAGGCTGACAGAATACTTCTGTAGGTTGGTTGCAGCTACATCTCAGCCTGGGGCAGTCATTCATCTGTTTCCTTAGCTTTTTCTAGCCTCACTTCCAGACCACTGAACATTTATTGACTTGTGATTTGGCACACATAAAGGTGTGTTTTCCATCAGAAATGTACTAGTAGTTTGACCTTGAAGCCCTTTAGTCCCAGGGATGGTCATTGCCCTTCACACCTAATAAATTGCCATGGGGTTTATGTATCTACTCTGTGAGCTTGGTAAATGTGAGTTGCTCCTGAAAGAGATGTGCTGACAATTCATGTATCTGAGCTGGCAAGGTTCCCGGTAGCATGTTGGACCTTGATAAATTCACCAGAATGATGAATGAAGACCTTGTGAGAGAGACATAAGCGCTGAGCCAAAATTTTTATTTGAGCTTTTGAATTAATGTCCATCTACTATCCATTAAATGGATTGGTTACTTAACTGCAGACAGGGTTTAGAATCTCTCTATCTTAAAAGGATTGCACAGAAACCCGACATCAACTGGGTTTTTTGTGCAAGCGAGAAGTAGCCTGGTCAGGGATGTTGGGAACTGAGATCTTAGATTACATCTCAGAGTGCTTTCCTTTTTTTAAATTTATTTTATTATTTCAGTTTGTTCACACAGGGTTTCTCTGTAGTTTTGGAGCCTGTCCTGAAACTCTCTTTGTAGGCCAGGGTAGCCTCAAACTCACAGAGTTCACCTGCTTCTGCCTCCTGAGTGTTGGGATTAAAGACATGCACCACCACTGCCCAATGTGCTTTCCTTCTTCACCTGAGATCCCCCCACCCCCTCCTTGTGCTTGGGCTGTGCTTGAGGTCTTCACAGTGAAGGCCAAGTTCTCTATCAGGTCTTCTCCTTCAGAGGCTGAGGTCTGGGAGCCCAGAAAGAGCACACAGCCCCTATGGGTCCAGCTGTTCATGGGTGTTTGGCTGTGTGAAATGGGATCAGATTTGGCAAGAGAGACCTGTGACTTGTTCCCTTGGCATTGCCAGTCTGTTGATTTCAGTGGTGTCCTCTCTGCATTTACATTTAGATCATATCTCATCTGCACTGACATCCTATCTCTTACTCCATATGCATATATATAAAAATGACTATGTACCTGAAGATGTCTTTGAATTCCAGATCTTCTTGTCTTTGCTTCTCAAGTTCTGGAATGATAGGCACATACCACCAAGACAGGCTGTAAAAGATGCACTTAAAATTGTGTTGTAAGAAGCCCATAATGGAATGCACGACAGTTACTAGAGGACTGGCCTAGCCTGTGTGAAGTCTCAAGTTTGATCCCTAGCACCACGAAAAACCACATTGTGATACATTCCTGGAATTCAAACATTCACCAGAAGAAGAAAAATTAGAGGTGTAAGGTCATCCTTGGCAATATAATGAATTTTAAGTTATCGCTAAAGGGGAGTTTGCCTAAAAAATTAAAAATTAAAAACCTAACAACCAGTGAAAGAAAAGAGAGAGTGTATCATTGCTATGGTTTTGAACAAGGTTTTGATTTTAATTTTAAAAGCAATTGATTGTTTATTATTGTACTGTAGGGGCGGGCATGCCATGGCATGCATACAGAAGTCAGAGGACTACTTTGTGGAGTATGTTCTCTATTTTCAGTTTTACTGGGGTTCTGGAGATCAAACTCAAGATGTCAGGCTTACAAGGAGCGTGCTTTACCTGCTAAGTTGTCGTGCTGGCTCTGTCACCTTGCTACTTCATGGTACAGGCTCAGACAACACAGTAGATCTTTTCTCTTTCATGAAGGCAGCAGAGTAAGGCAGTTGAGAATACTGGGTTTGAATTTGGGAAGGTTTGGTTTCAGAGCCAATCACTTATTCTCTGGTTTGGAGTATCTTACTTTTTTTCTTTTGTCACCCTTAGTTTCTCGTCTATAAATAGAACTTCAAAATGTGCAGATGAAGATTGATCAAAAGAGTATATAGCTTAGCAAGGCCCTTGGTCCACAGAAAGCTGCTGCTAGGCATGCTGGCTAGTTTGGTCTTCTGAGTCCTCACCCTGACATTCTTTTCAGTTCTTCTCAGGAGGAGTTGTCTTCACTCCTTCCAGCTGTCATCACTTCTGTCCAGCTCTTGTCCCAGAGGGACTCACTGGAGCTAATGACTGTGGAACAGTGGCCTCTCTTCTGTCCCATTCATGCCTCTTCCCATCTCTGCCTTCTCCCTCTCTTTCTGAGTGTACAGAAAGAATTCATGAACAGAAAGAATTTGGAGATAACATTGTATTTAACAGTAACACAAGGGACTAGGCGGTACTGGGCAGGGAATACTCTAATGATGGGACTTTGAAGTTCTGATAGTGAGTGAGGTTGGGAGGCAGGGTTGTCATAAGTGGACATCAAGAGTCTTTAGGCCTCAATGCCACAGAGCAGGAGTGAGGATCTTGGGGATGATGCTGTTGCTTCCTTGGTATAAAAGCACCTGGCACAGGGCTTGGCATCAAGTGCTCAAATGTAGTTGCATAATAATTACTGGAAAGTGAGATCTAGGAACTTTGCTGTTTAAATTGTATGTGGTAGGGGAGCTGTTGGCTGCCTGGATATTAATTATAGCCTCTCCAAAGGAGCTTAAAAATGACATGCTTCCATTGTGTATGTAAAAATTAGGCATTAAATGGCATTTATTTGAGCTGCTTATGGTTTATGAGCACAAAGCAACACAATACTCATTATATATGTCATTACATTTATATCGGATTGCCTTTGTTGTAAGTTTTGATTGCAATAGTAAACTATGCATATGGCTAAGGTATGTTTACAGAATATGGGGCTTATCCAAGAGTAACAGCAGAAGCTCGGCAGAGATTGGTAGTCAAACCTCATAAGCCCAGGCTGCATAGAAGATAGCACATACAGCAGTCATGCCTGAATTTAACAAGAGAAGAATCAGATTTCCATTTATAGCTGTAATCCAAGCCCTTGGGCATCAGAGGCAGGAGGATTGCTGGAAGTTCCTGGCAAATCTGGGCTACAGAGTGAGGAGACCCTGATTCAAAAACCAACCAGAAACGCCAAACTAAACCACCAAAGCTCTGGGCAATGGTGGCTCCTGCCTTCACTCCCAGCACTCAGGAGGCAGAGGCAGGGAGAGCTCAATGAGTTTGTGTCAAGCCTGGTCTACAGAGTGAGTTCCAGGACTGTTACACAGAGAAACCCTGCTTCAAAAAACAAAACAAAACAAATAAAACCTACCAAAGCACTGCTCAGGAAAGTAAGGCAGAGGAAGGAAAAATGAAAATAATCTATGTAAATCAATGTGGAGTCACGCTCTGGGGAGGATGATACTGAGAATAGGCCCACAGACCACAAAGCTCAGCAGAAGGAGGGATAGCCAGAAGCAAAAACAGGGTGGGAGTGAGGAGAAAGGGGGACACTGGCCATGAGGCTGGACAGCAAAGAGGCACAGTAGGAAGGGAGAGAACCACAGTCCATTGGGATTGGGAACTTGTCTCACCTACTCAATACAAGTATAATTACATTAAAAGCCTACTAAACAAAGTTGGGGTTTCTGGGCTCTATTTGTGTCTTGAGTTTAGACCAATTTAATCATGAAAAGACTTTAGTTTTCCTCTAGAGAATAAAAGAGTGAAAGACTTAAAGTATTAAGTAATCTTTATATCTTGAAGCTCTCATCTACAGCATCTCTGAATGTGACTTTTAAAAAATTACTTCAAGTTGAGGTGACATGGGTGGGAGGGGCCCTTAATCCCACTGCCAGATATAAGTATTGAAAGCCATAAATATATGACAGCAGAGATGAGGATTATGTGTCTACAAGACAAAACAAAACAAAACAAAACCAAAAAAAAACCCAACAAAGATTACCTGCAATTCCCCAGAGGCCAAGTGAAAGATAAAATGGACTTTCTCACAGCCCGTGTGTACACTCAGTATACCATAATCTCAAACTCAGGGCCTCCAAAACTCAATGCATCTGATGTCTATTAATATACAGATTTTATAATGAGTTGCAGCACCCTTAGTGAGTTAATACAGTAGTGCTAGTTAATTAGTAATCAGATGTAAAAAAAATAACAACAACAAAAAAATAACAAAACAGCAAGGGATGTGCCATGGATGATACAGCTGCAGCACAGGGAAAGATGTTTACTGAGTTTCAGGAGTGAGATGGATGAGGGGGGAGGGGTCAAGGCATGGCTGGAGCTGGGTTTTGGAAACTGAAAATGATTGACACCAATCCTATCTTATTTTATTCCCAGACAGAGCCAACTGTCTTTGTATTACCCCAGTTCCCTCTCCAGAGTTTTGATGGGAGCTGTATCAGGGAGCCCTCAGCTGACAGGGGAGCAAGCAGGTGGATTGAGAGCCAAGCAGCAGTGTATGGACAGGAGCCTGTGTACCATTCCACCCCTCCCCAGCCCCTGATGCAGCATGCCCTTTGTTCTCCCTTTTCTTTTTCCCTTTGAGTAAATCTGTTTACTACCCAGAAAAACAGGGAAGGGATAGGCCAGTTGCCTGGGGCAGATGGTGCAATGCTAACAGATGACACAGAAAGCAGAACTTCTCATCTCCTGTTTTCCTTGTGCAGTTCTCCAGCAAGGCTCGCAGGACTAAACAGTATAAAAGAAACATCATTCAAAGAAACTGAAAAAAAGTTAATGAGATAGGGAGGGAACCCTGAGCTGATATAAGTGAGTTCATGTCTTCATGAAATCCAAGTGAATTAAACTCAAACAATGAATGAGCTTGCAGAAAAGATCAATGAATCATTGAAGAAAAAAAATCACTGTTAGTAATTTTAAAAAAAGAAATCCTATATAATACAAAATGTGCCAGAAGCCACGAAAAAGGCAAATGGTGTTGTCTTACTCGATGAAATATAAAAGATAGACTGAATGAAAACACAGGTTTATGTTGTTATTTTCCTTGAGAATTGTGGTGTTTTATTTTATTTTAGTCTTACCTATATATAACCAAAAAAGCCCAGAAAAGAGGAAGGGGCACAGAAAATGAAGGAGGAGGGGGAGAGGAGAGAGGGAAAAGAGAGAGGAGAAGGGAGCGAGGTCCCAGAGAGAGGAGCCCAACAGAGGGAGAGAACAGCCAAGATGAAAAAGAGGGACTAAGAAGTTTATTAGGTTTGGGGAAGCCACAAAGTTAACAGAGCACACACAATGAATCTTGCCTGTAGTTATGACTTGGATAGTCTTGAAAACTTTCAGAAAAACCTATTAAAGGAAGACAACATGTACCTGGGTGAAGTGAACTATATGAACATTAAAAGTTCAGCAAGGTTAACCAGGAAGAATGCACGCTGAACTTGGAGCTTGCGTCCTCCCCAGCTGTCTTTACCGCCTGGACCTTAGTACTTTCCCTAGAGTGGAAACCACTCAAAGACACAGCACTGCCAACATCAGACACTGTGACCACTTCCAGTTCTGACAGTATTCCTGCAGCACTAATGAAACCCTGGGGGCAGCAGTGTTGGTGCAGGCCGTCAGTGCCTGCATTGTATTTTGCATCCTCCAGTCCTTCATTCCATCAGAAACCATGGCTGAGTTCTTTCTCATCTAGCTTTCCCTTGTTCTGCTCTTACTACGGTTGTTTACTACATTTGCCTACCCGAGAAGTGGTTACGGGCTTGCTTTAGTCAACTGCAACTCTTTGGGTTCTGTGTTTGGGGACAATGAGTAGGATCAGGAAACCTCTGAGCCAATGTCCCTCTGGCGTGGACTGACTGTCTTTTGTGGGCCACACATGCTGTGGATTCCAGTTCTGGTCTCATCAAGGGCCTGCTGACTACTTATTGAACTGTGCCTGTGTTATTTCATCTGCCCCAATTCTCTGAAATATGTGACTGCTCCAGGCTTTAGAGGAACACTGAGATTTTTATCTCTGAAAAACATAAATCCAATCTTATTTTTGTCTTGCTTTACATCTTCTATCAGTTTTCGTCAGGTAGCTAATAGAACAAAATACCAAATTCTGCATTATGCCCTGTGAGTATTAGCCTCACCTGGCAAACCTCTAGACTTACTGTACACCATTCTCAACTTAAAAGCCATCTCGTTTCTCGTGTGTTCTAGTCTGTTCCTGCCTTGGGGCCTTTCTGCTTGCTTGCTCACTTCCCTCAGACATTCCCATTTCTGGATGTTTGCCTCACACACATTTCAGCTGGGATTTTCTTTTTTGGAGACAGTTTCCTGACTACTCTCTCTAAACAAGTCCTGCCCCCAAGCCCACATTAATCATTACCATGCTGTTTAACTTTGTGGCACAGGGTTGTGACAATATTCCTTGTGCACTTACCTGCCACACTTGCTTTTTCTACTTACCTTGACATCCAGAATGAGAACAGGCCCTTAACTCCAGCACCCAGGCATCCAGTGTACAGTAGAAACACAGTAAATGTTTCAGTGAGTGGCTGGGAATTCAGATGTCTCCAGAGGCCAGGTGTTGAAAGCTTGGTCACCTGCCTGTGGCGTTAATGGCAGATGGTGAAATCTTCCTCAGGTGGTGCCCAGTGTCATGAAGTGAGGTTGCTGAAGGTATGCTGTGAAAGGGGACTCTGGGAACCTGGCCTCCTCCTTTCTCTCCTTGCTTCCTGACTGCCAGATGAGGCGAGCCTGGTAAATGGTAGTGACCTTTCGGCTCCTTCGGGTTTTAGTGTGGTGCCTGATCTTCATCATGGGTTAGAAATTCTCATCTTGCTGGGGTTTTGAGAATTGAATGGGCTTGAATAAGACTGGGGATGGACAAGTAGATACAAATGGAGCACAACTCTCACGTGGGGCTTGTGGAAGACAGACTTCCCATCTTCGTGTCAAACTCCTGTGGAAAAGCAGCTTTTAAGAATTAACTTTATTTGCTAGGCGGTGGTGGCACATGCCTTTTGTCCCAGCATTTGGGAGGCAGAGACAGGTAGATCTCTGTGAGTTGGAGGACAGCTTGGTCTACAGAGCGAGTTCCATGACAGGTAGGGCTACACAGAGAAACCCTGTCTTGAAAACCAAACAAATGAACAAAAACCAACCAAACAAACAAAAAATAAACAAAACCCCCCAAAAGAATTAACTTTACTCTGGCTCTCAGAGTAAAGTTTTCAGAGGTTTTGGATGTTTGGCCCTGTTGAGGCAGGGTGATAGGGTAGAAACATGTGGCTGAAGAAACTTCCAACCTCACTGTAGGATAGAAGGAAGAGAGAGAGAGAGAGAGAGAGAGAGAGAGAGAGAGAGAGAGAGAGAGAGAGAGAGAGAGAGAATGTCTCTCTCCTTGCAGGGTGTGCCTCCAGAAACCCAACTTCTTTCCACTCAGCTCCATTTCTTACAGTTTCTTCTCCTTCCTAGCACATAGGCTGGTGACCAAGTTTTCCAAATGTGGCCCTTGGGGGACATTTACATTTCAAACAATAGCAGAGTTATTTTGAAGGCCAGTCTCTGTGAAGGGCCATAGGGATACAGGTGACTCCAGCACAGGCCTTTGCACGAAAGGCTGGGTGGTTTTGTCAGAGCTGCAATTAGTGAAACAGCAGATGTCCAGCACGCTGCACACTATCTGTCCAGCTGAAATTCTGGGAGCCAGACTGTCTTCACAGCCAGCCACACCTGGTGGCTACATTGTGTTTTCGGACCTGTTGACCCCCATTGCCTAGTGTTATTGTGAAAAAACAGCTAAGATGTGCTGATAGTCTCCAGGATTACAAAACTAACCCAGTTCCCCTGGGTGCATGGAGCTATTAGACAAATATTTCTAGGCATACCACGGAGATGAAATCTCTCTGTTTCACTGGAGCATATGACAGCCATTTATGGTTGTGTGTGTGTGTGTGTGTGTGTGTGACATTATAGATGAACATAAGATTATGCCTTTTTTTTTACATTTATGACCATTTAATTAGATAAACCAACAACTCTCAGTATTACTTTTAAGATTCAGAAGCACTCTTAAGATTGCAAATAATGAAGACTCATAGTCAGAAGACTGAATCCCCAAATTAACGAGTCTGCATAATCATATTTGATTATGCAGGGGTGTCTAATTCATTCATTTCCTTGCCAGTCAGTCTCTGTCACATTATCCTGGAGTGTGATAAGCCCCTGGGCTCTAGTATCTTTATCTTCTAGTTAATTCAACATAATAAGAAGGCTCCAGAATGATGTATGTAGCATGATGATAGTTTGATGAAAAATCTGTATCAGTGTAGGAAAGAAATAGCAGGAAGACATATAGCAATATGCTAATAGTCAAATTGAAATTTTAGGGCTTTTTGCTTTTGGTTTTCAATTCTACTGCCTTGACTATGGCTGCCTTTTGTAAGTAGAAAGCAAATGCATAAATCACTTGTACACTTAAAAGATAGATACGGGAGAGCCCTGCAGTTTTCCTTTTTAGCAGAGACTTGAGGGATGGATTGATTGACAGTTTCAAGGTATCAGCTCCTGAAACATGAGCCACAGCAGCACAAGAGTTGGCAGGATCTCCAGAGATACACCAGGCACAGGTCAATCCTGTAGTTTAAGAGGCTTATTTTGAAGGAAGCTCCTGGTAATGCTGACTTAATCCTAAGAGTAAATTTCTAGTAGTTATAGCTCCGAAGAGAGTGATGGCCATTTCATCAGGTTGGAAGCATCACATTCCACAGATGACTTTTGACTGACAGAGTTTGCAAGGAGAGGCTCCTACACTGGTCAGGAAGTAGCACAAGATGTTGCCTAATGTTTCCTTCTGAGCTTAGAAGAAGCAATAATCTAACCTATTATTTTTTTCACAATTAATAAAACAAAGTGAGTCTAATTTGTAACATTTATTATCATTATTATTGTGTGTGTGTTTGTTCCCGTGTGTGAGTATACATTTGAATGTGAGGACAGAAGAGAGTGTTACACCTCCTGGAGCTGGAGCAGCAGTCAGTTGTGAGCCACTTGATGTGGGTGCTGGGAAGTGAATTCAGGTCCCCTGTGAGACCAGCATACTCTGGTCTGATGAGTGTTGGTCAGGGAAGAACAGCGATGTTCAGACAAGCTAAGTCATTTGCGGAGTAATGTGGACTTTGCATCCATCTGATGTGGAATTTGAACCCTATAGGCCATGTCCCTTGTCATACTGTGACTGTGAACTTAGTCCACCACTACCCCTTTCCTTTGTTTATTCCATTTCTCTTCTCTTTTCACTACTCCAAGAATAGTGGCATCTGCTAATATATTTGGGTTTTAATTAGTTTCTGGTATTGATGTTCAAGGGTGAAGAAATAGATGGTTGATTTCTGGATAGCAGCATGAGTATTTACTGTTGTGACTTTTTTTTATATAATTGAAGAGGCATTAGGTTATAATTTAAAACTTTTAGGGATGGCTGTCTAATAAGTTCATCTTAAGACAAAGCATATAAACATCATTCTTTTTAGCCTTAAACTAGAGTATGATGCTTTCAACAGACAAGTGTGTATGCTAAGGGGTGGTGCTATATGAAAAGGATGTCAGTGAACATACACAGAGATTCTTGCATATCCATGTTTATTGTTGCGTTATTCACAATAACCAGGAAATTGGACCAGTCTAGGAGTCCATCAGCAGATGATTGGATAAAGAGAATGAGGCACATGGACACAATGGAATTAAACACAGCATAAAAAAAATGAACTGATATTTGCAAGGAAGTGAATACACCTGAAAATCACACTACACAAACAAAGTGGAGACTCAGGAAGGCAAGTAGTTAATGTTCCTTTTATAGGCCAAAATTAAAATTTAAAGTTGTGTGTGTGAGAGCCTGTGTGAGGTGTGTGTGTGTGTGTGTGTGTGTGTGTGTGTGTGTGTGTGTGTGTAGGTCATGAATAGAGAAAGATGGTCATGAAAGGGGAGGAAGAGATCTCAAGTGGGTAGGAAATACAGAATACATGTAGTAAGAAATCAGAAGGGGAAGAGGGGACCAGTTGGGAAGGAGGGGTCAGGGCAGGGAAGGCAGTGGGGGAGGGGAAGGAATGAAAACAGACATGCACTTGAAGATGCCATGATAGAATTCATTACTTTGTACAATAACCTATAAAACGAATTAACAAAAATACCACGAACAAAGGGAACAACGGAGACAGCTGAACAGCAGTTTGGAATTAGGAGTGCATGATTCAGCACTTTCTCTCACCTGGTTTTCTCTAGCTTCCTTTATTGGCAGTGTGTGCCTCTTTTTCTTGTGGAATTCTCTGCTGTTACCTGGGTTTATTCCGGGTAGTTTCCATGTGCATCACTCACTAGGCTCTAGCTCTTAACTGGGATACTGTGGGGTTCTTGACTGGCACAGAACTGAATCAAACTCAGTTCTGGGGGTTTTGCATTAGCACAGCCTGCCCCAATTATGCTTCAGCCAACTGCCAAAATCTTTGTAGTTGGGGCTCCCCCACGTTTGAACTATGTTGCTGCAGCAACGGAACTCAAACTCACAGAGGGCCTCTGCATAGCAGTAGAGCTTAGAGGATAGAAGGGCTCAGGCGAACTGACCCTTTGACAGCCTAACATGGAGGCTTTTATCTGTGAATTTAACACATTTGTCAAGTTGACAAGGAGCTGGATCTGCAGATTCCTACCCTCCTGAGATTCCAGGCCCCTCAGAAAAAGCCCTGGCGTGGGGCTCAGACTCAGGGGTGGGGTAAAACTTAGTTATGTAATTTATTGTGCTCCCATCTTTTTTCCTCCACCAGGAATGTTATCATCTGTGAGATAGGATTACAGTCACTATTCACCAGGAGCCTGGAGAAGATTGAGAACTGTTAATGATGCAGAAACAGACGAGGATGTGCTAGTGACAGAAACACATAGGACCTGCTTCACAAACCTTCATGCCTTGTTTTCGCCCTGGTCAAACATTTATGAACTGTTACAGAGTCAGAGCTCTACATTCTGTGTTTTGACAGCCTCACAGGAATTGTCTTTTAAATTGAGCAGCTTGATATAATAGCCAAACAAAACAAACCTAAACAAAACTGTGGGATTGCCCGTGAAAATTAGGACCAATGAAAAGAAGAAAGTGGATTAGCAAACAGTAATCACTGCTCACAATGGGGGAACCAGATTTTTTGCACTTTATTAGAGTCATTCTGCTCTTAAACTGTTACATTTCATCAGAAGAACTCACACTTGGAGTGGCCAAGAGTGAAAATAAAATACAATTTCCAACTTTTTCTCCAGGTCAGTGTCAAAATGGCAATGAAAGTGGTTATTAGCCATAGCTATGCTTTTAAGCAAGCAATGAAATAAAACATAAATTGCTTTCATGAAATGAAGCTAGTTATGACTGGTGCTCAATAGTTTGTGTTATTCATTGTACCATGGAGCAAAGGGCAAAGATGTTTGAAAATGCCTCGTTAAATATCATTTAGGTTTATTTAATAAGCAATAGTTATTTCCTGCATTAAACAAAACACAGTCTATTTTCCCAGAACTCACATCGAGGTCTCAAATTCAGATTTGGCTGAATAATCAGAAGCCATCGTTGCGGGCCAAAGCCAGGGGATTTTTTGGTAATGATTCTGTGACATGACTATAGTGAAGGCCAAAAGAATTTGGTTAAGGTTGGATTACATACGCAAAGTCCAAAGATAAATTTAGTTGAAAATTGGTCACAGGTAGCCTTGCAGTCTCAAAGCGAGTTTCTGACCAGACAAACAGTGTCTCCCAACATCCCCTCCACTGGAATAACCAGCCGAGTGTTCCCTGGCCACAGGCTGGGTAAACACTAACTAAACTGTCCGCCTGGATGCCAGTTGCAGCAACACTCCCTATTTTTTAGCAAAATATTTTTCCACACTGACCATCCAAGAAAGTCTCTGAATCCAATGGGCTTTTAATGCTTCTCTATTTTTCTCACTATTTATAGCATTCAGATGTTGGCAGATAGGGGGGCATTTTCTTCAGGATCAAGACAGGGAGAGGAATAATATAGCTCCATCATATGCCACATGGCACTGGGCATTGAAACAATACTTCTTCCTTATGAATGTAAACATTGGCAAAGGCTGGGAAGTGAAACAAACTCCATTCAAACACGATACCGTGTCCTTATTTATACTGTGCGTTGGGCGAGGACTCTGGGGCTGAGTGGAGACGGCAAGCCCAGATTGGTGGGTTGTGGTAATGTTAGCTGTTGTAAACTAAAGGACAAAAGCCCAGGATATGAGATCCACCACTTTTATGGAAGCAGAGACCAAGAAGAGCTAAAGGGGATGGTTTCCTCAGTAAGCACTGTGTTCAATGAGTTACACACTGTCTACAAGGGCAACTCCTTCTTGTTACTTTAACAACCTCCGGCAATAGACGAGGTGGGTGTTCACCACTTTTGATGGGGTGGGAAGTGGACTTCAGAGCAGTGACTTACCTGGTTCGGGTTCGCTCGGGCTGGCACACTGACAGCTATTTTTCTTCTCCAGCTCCAAGGTGTTCCTCCAATGATTCCACCTGCAGAATAGAGCCAACTAGGAAGACAGCTACTTAAATGGGAAAAAGTGAATGAGAGATAAAAGGGACCCCTTAGAGACAATCCAGCACCCCAATTGCTAGTGACAGATGTCTATAGGCTGACTGGAAGGGAATGGCAGGGTCACTGAAGTATGGCAGTGACTCAGCCCAAATGCTGTCACTAGCCAGCTAGGTGATCCTCAGTCTCAGCTGGAGTTCTTCCAGGGATCATGGTGAAAGTTAGTGTTCCTTCTAAGAGTCTCTATGTTTTTCTGGATGCCTGGACCAGGATCCTCTAAGGAAACAGGATTTGGTGGGGCGATAGCAGTTCAGTAGAGGGGAAGAAGATGGGAAATTGACAGGGAAACAGCACAAGCTGAGTCCTGGTGGCAAGGACCAGTGTGCTGCTCTGCTGCTGTGGGACAGGAAGGAGATGTGATGGAGACAGATTCAAAACAAGATACGTGCAAAGCTTAGCAATTGTTAAATCAGTTCCACGTGGCCCATCAGCCTGGGTGTCTCAAGTCATGATTCCCTCTCTACTTCCCTCCCTCCCTTCTTGCCTTCCTGCCTTCCCTGTTGCCTCTTTACTTGCTCCTACACTTTCCTTTCTTCTTTGGCAGATTGTACACAGGCTTCTTTGGAGTCTATTTCAGAAGGTGTGCATTTGTTTGTCTATGGCAGGGTTGTCAAATAGAAGCCATGCATGCTGCCCCACCCCTGTCATGACAGACAATGCTAATCAATCACTGCTTTCTGGTGACCCTTGGGATTACTTTTAAGGCAGAGGCTTGGTTGAGTTGGGATGAGTGATGAAAACTATTTGCCAACACAAAATTGGAACACAAATGAATCAAACAGGGCTTTCCATTTTTAAAAGTTGAAGACGTACTACAAAATACATTGCCTTTACTATTTCCAAATATTCCTTCCACTGTTTTAATTTTAGTTACGAGCCTTAAGCAAAAGCTTCATGAATGTTACTTAAACTCATAGCTTTGTGAATTGACAGTTAGACAAAGTTTTTTTTTTTTTTTTTTAAATCTCTGAGCATATAATGAGTGTGTATATGTGTGTGAATTTGTGTAAGTGACAAAGCTCATGTGTGGAGATCTGAGGACATCCTTAGGGGTTGGTCCTCCGTGGCATTTTACATTGTTTGAGAAAGGACCATTTTTGCTGTCTGCTGTTGCCTGGGCCAGGCTATTTGGCCTGCAAGATTCTAGTCTTCTCCTTTCTTTGCCTTGTATCTTGCCAGGGAGCAGCAAGGTTGCAGACAGATGCTACTGTGCTGTTTTTTTCGTGAGTTCTGGAGATTTAAACTTGGGCTCGTATGCTTGCATTGTTATTGATTGTCCTACTAAGCTATCTCTCCAAACCCAAATTTTATTTTTACACAAAGTCTCACTGTGTTGTCTAGACTGGCTTAATACTTTGTAGGCCAGGCTGACTTTCAATTTTCAGAACTTCTCTTGCCTCAGTTTCCTGCTGCTGAGCTTTTAGGTGTGATTCACCATATTGATTAAAAAGATCATTTTTAGAAGGCCAAATATGCTTATGAAAATTATCTTTTTAATATCTTGCCAAACAAATATACTTCTAGGCATTCTGATGTTTGCTCCACATGAATTTGAATTTTCTTCTTGCTAAGATTTGGTTTCTCAGTCTTAATGCAAATACATCGTATATGTACATACTCACAAGGCTTTTAGCTCCTTTTCTCAGGTCTGATTCGGAACTCAAGTTTCTCCCCTTTCTAGCTGAGTGCATTTGCAAAATTAACTTGACTCTTTTTTGGATGCATTTTCCTCATATTGAAAAGGAAATAATAATCATTGCTTTCATATTGAACTGAGATGAAAAGTGAATGAGATAATGCATGTAAACATTTATCATAGTATTTTGTTCATGCTGATGCTCTATAGATGTGAATTTCTGTGTGCTATATATAGCTGATAGGATATGGGATGGATAGCAGGCTTGGTTGCTCACTGACTTGTTTGGTGAAGGATATTTTCTTTTGTTTTTGTGGGTTTAAGTCAGAATTTTAATGCTACTAGAACTATGATTTGTGATTCCATCACAATTTATACGTATGTGTGTGTTTGGCTCTAGAAAAATGTCCCCCTGTTTTTCATAGCTGATATATTCAAAACACTAGTTCTGGTAGGAGAATAATCTGTCATTGAAGCAGATGAGAGTTGACATGACAGACTGTGCACTCTACCTTAAACATTCATAACATGCACGGCAGTCTCTCTGTGGAATTGGAATAACTCCTTTAGACTCTTAGCAGCCTCTTGTATTGTGGCTCTTCTAGAGCAGACTTATCATAATTCCAAAACAGCTATGGCTGATTGGGAGTGGATAAAACATCAAGAAAAAGGGCATTTCTTACAGATAACAATAGATATTTGTATGTTGTTTAGGTGTGTGCATATGTATACACAAACATATGTGGACAGGATAGATGTATCCTATATGTATGTATATATACACACATATATATGTATATATATTCATGTGAAGACATGGGTTATGATGTTTTAAAATCTGGCATTTGGCATAATCTATTGGTTAGAAATAAGCTGTTTGGAATTTGAAGTATTTGAAACTTATTTCTGACTTTACTCTTTTATTGGTTGTGTGATTTTGGATAAGCTCTGTGGTAAGTCATTGGTATCTCATATATTAAATGAGGATAAGTAGATTTTATAATCATTCTTAGGAAGGACTAATCCAAGTGAGATTATGTGTGTATTAATGGTAAAATTTTTGGCACATATCAATCTTTCAATTAATAGAGCTATTAATAATAGCAAGTAAATAAATAGAACAAGTAATTAAAATAATATCCATGGTAAAGAAAGCTGGTTTTCGGCTTCATTACTCAATGTCCTCATTTAGTTTTATTTTATAGAACAATCATTTACAAATTCAAGCAATACATCATCCCTTAATTATAGCTGTCAAGTGAAAACTTTATTAGGGTTAGCAAATGTAGGAATGGAAGTGTTTGAGTAAAATTGCTAATTCCAGGTTTCTGAACTGGAGAGCAGCGAAGTCTATCTCCGTGATTGCATTCTTCTTTGGCTGTTGGAAGAATGGCATCAAATAATGGATTTTACATGTTTCGGTGAAGCACAAACTGGTCAGATAATTGGAGATGAGCCATAAAGCTGTGCATGCTAGTGAAATCTCAAATATTGACAAGTGGTGTCTCAAAAGAAGACTAGACTACGAGAGGAAACAACCCATAGCAGGCTGTGCTTTCTAAATCTTCTCTTCCTTCTTTGGTTTTTACAGTCAGGGTTTCTCTGTGTAGTTCTGGCTATCCTAGAATTCTCTGTGTTTACCTGGCCGGCCTCGAATTCATAGAGATTTGTCTGCCTCTGCTCCCAAGCATGGGAATTAAAGGCATGATCCTCTACCACCCTGCTGTTAACTAATCTTGTTTGGAAAAGATGATGTGTGCTTATTAATAAGAAAGGACAGTCATCCTAAGTCTCATCGATAAATTTACTGGAGATTAATAACGCCTGACAAAAGGCCATGAATTTATAGCAGCGTTTAATTTTATTTTAGGAAACAAAGTTCACAGATGCATCAAAATGGTAACATTTGTTGAAAACAGTTTTCTTGGGGTTACCAGGCACCAGCGGGTTTCCGTTTCTGGCACTGTGCTGCTACTTTCTGTGTGTGTAGAGCAACACAGACAGCCTTGACCATCATGGTTTGGAGTTGAACTGTAAAGAGGATATTGTCACCCCCTCCAAGAACAATAGAAGTAATTATTATTTAATTTTGTCAAAAAGATATATGAAATCAATTCAGTGACTGCTTTAGAGGAATGAGTTTGGATTTGAGACATGAATCTACCATTTACCTCCAGGTACTTTTGGGTATGTAATACAGGACTTTTACTGTCTTTAAAACTGGGCTAATTATGCTTGCTTTCTAGGACTCACAAGAAAAATTAACTTATTTACATGAAAAAATTTAAATAACATCATAAATATGTACATTAGTAAAATATTACTCTAGTCTGGCTCTCTCTGCCTCTCTCTCCCTTTGTCTGTGTGTGTAGATGTATATGCAGAGCAGACATCAATGTCATGTGCTATTCCTCTTCAGGTGCTAACCACCTGGGACAGGGTTTCTCATTGGAACCAGGAACAGGTACTTAACTGACTGAATTATCCTTCTCTCCAGCCCTACCCTATTTTTCCTTAATTCTTACTCATGTTGTATTTGGTGGTGTTTGAAAATCCCCTTGAGCCATTTATCTCAGCTAAAACTTGACTTCTAGAGCAGTGGACAAGACACCACCTCCCCCAAACAACAAGAACAACAAAAACAAGGCAAAACCCCTATTCTTGATACTTGAGTTCAATTGAATTAAAACAAAAACAAAAACAAAAACAAACAAAACCAAGAGCCTAGGAGTATTCAGGGACTGAGGCTAAGGCTTATGGGTTTCTGTAGGTACATGAGGTTAGGACCATGGACTGGGAAACATAACGATGAGGAGACTGTATAAGAGATTAGTGGTTAATGATAAGAAGTATGGAGTCAGACCAGGGGATGGTAGCTAATGCCTTTCTTTCCAGCTCTAGTGAGGAAAAGGCAGGTGGATTTCTGTGAATTTGAGGCCAGTCAGGTCTACAGAGTGAGTTCCAGGACAGCCATTGTGGTTACACAGTGAGACCCTGTCTAGAGAAACAAAAACCACAACAAAACAAAAGTATGTAGTTAGATAGACTTGGCTTTTAGTATTATCTGTGATATGGCCTCTCTCCTCACTGACAGCAGCACTGTCTGTGCATCAGATTAGGTCTTTATCTGCCTATTTGAATCTGTGATGAGCCCGTATCATCTTACAAACACTCTAAATTCTGGAAAATACTAATACTTGCCACTGCAGTAAAAGTGAGTCAACTTTTGCATGAGACACAGATCATCCCATTGGCAAATGAAGAAGCTACTGTTATTCTTTCAAGGGACCTGAGACACAGATTTCACAAAATTGTACATGTAGAAATACAGGTTTTCTTAGATTGCCTTGAAATAAGGTAAAAACAGAAAGTTTAATGGTAAATTGCCAATATGTATAATCATGTTTTCCAAGGGTATAATTGGATATGACTTAGCCACTGTACATGCTATGTAATTTGTTAAAAGTAAAATTATACTTGTAATAATCATCAAGTTAGATGATTTTTAGAAAATTTTAAGTTGTGTAATTATAACAATAATCCAGTTTTAAAACACTTGTATCATAACAAGAAATTTACACAGTTGTCATGTAATAAAATTTCACTCCCTAATTTAGTCTTGGAAACCTACTGTCTCTATAAGAAATTTTATACAAATTTATATAAAACAAAACAAGTAAACAAAACACCTTACAGCATGTACATTCATGGGTGCACATATGCCATAACGCATGTGTGGAGGTCAGGACACCGGTGAGTATTGGTTCTTTCCTTCTACTATGTGAGTCCCAGGGATCAAACTCAGTTTGTTGGTCTTAGCAATAAGTGTCCTTACCCACTGATGAATTTTTCTGGCCTAGTATACATTGTGTTATAGGTATAGTTTCTTTAAGTTATTGGTTGTCAACTTGACATACGTGGAAAGAAGGGACCTCAGTTGAAGAACTGTATCCATCAGATTGGTCTGTGGGAGTGTCTTTGAGGGCATTTTATTGATTGCTAAATGACAGAGGGACTAGCCCACTGATGATAGTGCCACCCCTGGGAAGGTGATCCTAGATTACATAAGAAAGGTGGCTGTGAGCTGAAGTCAAATTAGGCCAGTAAGCAGCATTCCTCCATGGTCTTTGCTTTAGTTCTTGCCTCCAGATTCCTGCCCTGAATTTCTGCATTGGCTTCCTTCATTAATGGACCAGAACCTTTGAGCCAAATAAACACTTCCCTCCCCAAGTTGCAAACTAGCAGTTATTATAGTGCTTTAAAATTCTTTTATATTGTAGATGGACAAGCATTACATCAATTTCTGTTGACACACTATGTTTCACTGTATTGATATACTACATTTTGTTCGTCATTCATCAGATGGTGGACACTTGGATTTTTTTCAGTCTGGGGCTCCTGTAAATAGAGCTGAGCTGCTATAAATATTGATATCTAAGTATTTGCATGAACATATACATTCAATTCTCATAGGCATCAAGGAATAGAATTACTAGATTATATATATGGTCTAATTAAGAAATTATCTGTTTTCTTTTTTTTTGACCTTAATTTCCTTTATTTTTATCATGATTTTAATTTTAAAAAACAATCTTTTCTCATTTTACATACCTATCCCAGTTCCCCACTCCCTCCCCTCCTGCTGCTACCCCTTCCTTTTCCCCCACCCCCATCCACTCCTCATAGAGGGTAAGGCTTCCCATGGGGAAATTATCTGTTTTCTGAAGTAGCTGTGCCATTCTATGTTCCCACAAGCAATACCTGAAGGTTCCTGTTTTTCTGCATCCTCATCAATGCTTTTATTATTAACCTGTTGGACAACAGCCATCCCAGTAGATACGCAGTTTATTGAATTGTGGTTTTAATTTGTATTTCTCTAATGACTAATGATTGAGTATCTTCTCACGAGTTAATTAGCCACTTGAATGTCTTCTTTGTTAAAATGCTTGTTTAATTCTTTTCAATTTTGGTGTGTTTTCCTTTTGTGTTGTTGAGTGAAAAGAATTCTTTACACACTTTATAAACATAAGTATAAAGAAACAAATCTTTTTCTTTTAAAGACTTATTATTTAATAGTGTGTGTGTGTGTGTGTGTGTGTGTGTGTGTGTGTGTGTGTATTAGTACATATTTCTGAATATCTGTGGGGGACCGAGGAGAGTGTCAGATCCTTTTGAGTTGGAGTTACAGGTAGTTGTGGGCTGTCTGACATGGGTGCTGGGAATGGAACTCTAGTCCTCCTGAAGAGCAGAAAATGCTGTTAACTGCTGAGCCATCTCTCCAGCCACATGATACAAATCTTTTGTGATATATGATTGAAAGTGTTTTCTCTGAGTGTCTGGATTGGTTTTTCATTTTCCTTTTTATTACTGAACTTTTTCTTCCATAGTTTATGCTTTTGGTATTCTACCTAAGATTATCTCTGCTTAACAAAAGACCAAAATAATCATCTCCTATGTTTTATTTGGAGAGATTTGCAGATTTAGGCCTTACATTTAGAGTTCATTTTTGCATATGGGATGGCTTAAATGTCTGAGTTTATTATCTTTATCATGCATGCATACAATTCTTTCAGGATCATTTGTTGAAGCAACTCCTCTTTGTCCATTGATTTATCTACATCTCTGTGGAAATCAACCAGCTGTAAAAGCAAGGGCTTGATTCTGGGCCAGATACTGGCTCAGGTTATTGAGATATCTCACATCCTTACGTGCCTGTACACACACACACACACACACACACACACACACACCCTTGGCCAATACCATCCTTCCTGTATTGATTATCATAGTTTTAGGGAATGTTTTAAATCATTGTAATTCCTACAACTTTGTTATCTTTATATAACTAGGTTTGGCTATCTTAGGCCTGTTGGATTTGCATATAATTTAATATCAGCTTATAGCTTTTCTTAATAAAACTTCTGTACATGAGTGCTGTCATGTTTGGCATTTCCTACCAGTTGGAGTCTCTATTCATGTGTCTTCAGTTATCCCCCACCCCAAGCTCCTTTACTGTAGTTTAGTTTACCTTCAAGCTCATCAATTCCTGTCATCTCTAATTTGTTTTTAGAGCCCTTAAAATTTTTAAAATTATGATTTATCCATCTGAAAATTTCCAATTGACACTTTTTGAATAGTGCAAATTTCTCTGTTGAGATTCTATTGTGTTTGCTGCTGTGATATTTTACTTAGTTGAACATGAGTTAAACTCACTGCCTATTATCTACTTGGAATAGTTTCCATTGACTGCTGTTTTTCCTCCATTAAACTTTTTTTCTCATAATTTTTAATTAAAATTTGACATTTTATGCACTGAAATAAATAATGCATTATATCAGTAAGTCTTTTCCCCACCCTACCCTATTTTGTACCTTAGTTTGGCTTAAAGTAAAGAAACTTCTTCACTCATGAAACATTTTTCATGTTTCCATTTAGTTTTTTCTCCCTAATTTTGTTTATTTATATTAGCTTATGAGTGAGTGGTTACTTCAAAATTCATAAAACTTAGGATCAAGCACTGATTTGGGAGGCAGTTAGGTTTGATTCAAATACCTTCTGTTCTTAACACATTTTGACCTTCCACTTATGTAGCGTGTATGTTTCCGCCAGCCCGCCAGTCTGGGCCCACAGCCGCGCCAGCCCCAAATAACACTCTGAGACTCTGTATTTGATACAATCCTGTTGGCCAGTTACCATTACTGTTTATGGGCTAGCTCTGTCTTAATTATTAACCCATTTTTACTTATCTATTTTCACGTGGTCGTCTTATCGGGGAGCCGAGCGGCAGGCGTGCTGCGTCTTCCCTGGGTTACATCTTGACCCCTACCACTTCCTCTCTCCTCCTCCTGGTCTCCTAGCCCCGCCTATCTAGTTTTCTATTGGCCACAGGGCTTTATTAACCAGTATGAGAAACATATATACAGAATAACATCTCCCATCACACTTAGGCTCTTACTGGTCAACCCTAAGCTCAGACATGGTCTCCAAGGCAAACAGCCAGAGGCAGAGCACTTGTGGCCTGCAATTGGTCTTGCATCTTTCTGGTCACCTCGTGGATTTTCTGTTTGTGCACTGCTTGTCCCTAACAAGAAACTAGTGAAGACATGGATTGTTTTCTGTGGAGTTTCCAAAGCAATGTGCTTTGGCTTTGTCCCAAAGCTAGTCTCTTATCTCTGTTACTAAAACTATTGATTTTCTGCCATCTCTTAACTGGCCACCACATGAACTTAAGAAGGTCATTAGGGGAACTATGGGTGACTCTGCTGTTTCAACCCAAAATTCTCTTCATGTTCAAGAATAAGCATTTTTCAATGTGTTTTCAGCCTTCTGGTCACTTTGTTAGCCTTTGATATGGTGATTGTTGAAAATTTTTTTGGTTATCTATATGCTTTATGAAGAGATAATTTCTTTAATTTTCTCCTGTTACCATCACTAGATAATTCCCCTAGGCCTGAAGATATATTCTGAATTTATAAATTGTGTTAATTTTAAGATGTGCCCTCTCCTTTCATTCTTAGTTTCAGAATATACATGTGTATATTTATGCATTCAAACTTAGTCTTTGAAAATCGTGAATTATCTGCTTTGTCTACAGCCCATAGTAACTTCATTTGTGGTATTATTGCCTAATTTAGTTATTTGATAAAAGGATTGTAATGAAGTGTATTGCAGCCCAAGACAGATATCTTAATGTGTGTTAATTTATGTGAGTCTATAACTCAAGAGAAGTAAAATTTGTTTGGTTAATTTGATTTGTGTTATCTGTTAGAGTAATGTGATAATGTATCTTTTCTTACTGTCAGAAATCAACTGGTTTTTGCCTTCTACCCATCCTGAAGGTGTTCTTGGGTGGAAGCTTAGTGATGATGCCTTGGAGAAGGTGCCCTCACTGTTAAAAAGCTCTCACACTGGAATGACACACTGTTATTACCATCTCATCCATCCAAGGCGAATACTTTACATTCGGGACATTTAACATGAGTATACAGGAAACCATGTCCTTATTTATCACAAAATAAAACTTCTCGATGTACTCAATTTGCAAAAGGTATAAAATAAATGCTGATGAGGTTATCAGGCTACAGATAGTCTCAGATATTGATGGAAGCTGGAGAATGTGTGGATGAAGAACCTATGGAGGCATGGAACAGCTTGTAGTAAAATAAATGGATACTTTTTTTTTTCTTTTTAGAAATGTGTCATGTACTAAGACCTCATAACAAGAAATGAAATATGAATAGATCTCCAACTAGCAAGGGCTGAGCTCAATAACTGATACCTCCCAACAAAGGTAAGACCTGAAATGTTTCATTGGGGAATTCAACTGAATACGTTGAAAGAATTAACAGGGAGGGACACTTCCAAACCTGTTTTTTGCTGTCAATATTCCCTTGATGCCAAAATAAAACTAGCAAAGGAAACTATGGACTGATTGATAACATTTTTTTGCTTGTTTGTTTGTTTTTGGAAAAAATTCAGGCAAGCCAAATTTACCAACACACTAAATGATTTATACTCTGTGACCAAGTTAGATTTACCTTGAAATAATCTGTATAAAGAAGATAAATCAGTCATATAGTTCACAATTCAATAGAATGAAGGACAAAAACCATAGGTTAGCTCAATTGCAGAAAGCAAATGTGACAAAATTGAACATGCTTTCATAATAAACACACCAGGAGTGGAAGGAAATTAACTTTGACATTGCTACTAAAGTTAAATATGAAAAACCAAGCCACTATCATATTCACAGAGAATAACTGTGAAGGGATACCATGAGCACAACAGCTCTCATAAAGGAGACCTCAAAAAGAGCCAAAGAGCAAAAGAGACCTCACCGCCCACCTCCCTAGTGGCACGCCTCCTCCAACAAGGCCACGCCTCCTAATAGTGCCACTCCCTTTGGAGGCTATTTTTCTTTTAAACCGCCACACCCGGGAACCTGCCGGCCAAGCTTGCCAAAGAAACAAGTAGGGCAGCAAAGCAGGTAGGCTAGCTTTAGATCATCTGGGTTTGGCCTCCTTTCGCTTTCTGCTCCTATTCTCAGGGGACTAAACAGATCCCAGTGGAAACATTCTGCTTTTCTCCCTTCTGTGAGCTCCCTCAGCTGCTCCCTACAATCTATCCCCATTCCTAGGAACACATTTTTCTGGGAAACCCCATGGGAGAAGAGGTGTGAAGAAACTGGGAAAAGGAGAGGGAGGGTAAACTATATTCATGATAGAGTGTGTGTGGGGGGGAGATAATTCCAATAAAAGAAAAAAAAGCCACCCCTGTAAAACATTGCTAAAAGAATCTTAAACAGACACAAATAAAGAGAAACTAACCTATGTTTATAGATTGGAAGATGATTTTGTTAAATGTGGTTACTGTCCAAAATAACCTCTGTTTAATGTAATTCCTATCAAAACTACGGTGGCATTTTTTTTTTTAATAGAAAAAAAGGGATATCTGTAACACATTGAATGTCAAAGGAGCTATTATTCGCAACTTGTCTTGCTGTGACAAAATACTTGACAAAAACAATTTAAGAAAGGGCAGGTATATTCTGGCTGATAGTTCCTGGTGAGGCAGTCCCTCACGGTGAGCAGGCTACCGTGACAGGAACAGGAAGTGTCTGGTCATGGGATTCCAGCCCATATAATGGTACTACCCACATTTAGAGTGGACCTTCCCATTTGAATTAACCTGGTCTAGATAATCTTGTACTGGCCTGACCAGAGGCTTTTCCTTTTAGTGATTCTAGATTCTGTGAAATTGATAATCATTATTACTCATACCCCCAAACAGTTTGACAATGAAAAAAAAAAAAAACCAGAAAGTAATATAAAGAAACACGTGGAGGCCTTATAGTTTTCAAACATCACAAAGCCTACAGCAATCAAATCAATATGCTACCACCACAAACACAGACTGACAGACCATGCAACAAAGCACAAAGTTCTTTAATTACTCCCATGTGCATGGCAAAAATACCAAGCTCCCCAAGAGGAAAAGGGTATTCTCTCCAGCAAGTTCTTGTGGAAAACTGGTCCTGGAAATAACACCGGGCCTCAGCCTGCTATGTACAATGCTCCACTCTCAATGAGTTTGTAAGTGGGCATCCAGCAAATTTCTAGAAGAAAACAGCGATTCACTGCTTTTGGCAATGATTTCTCAGTTCTGACACCCAAAGTTGAGGAAACAAAACTAAGAATGGACAAGATTGCTTCTTACTGAAAAACAGCCTGCAGAGGAAGAAATCAGTCAAATGAAACTCAAAGTATGGAGTGGAAGAAAATGTTTGCAAACTGCATATCTAATAAAGGGTCAATACCCAGGAATTATAAATCCACCCATAATTCAACAAGAGCAAAGGTCCAAGCAAACCAATTTGCAAACGAGCAAATTACATTTTTTCCAAGGAAGATACATATTGCCAAAAAGCAAATGGGAAGATGGTCAACATTATTAACCACTAGGGGAATGCAAATCAAAACAACAGTAACATATCACTTCATATGTGTTGGATGGTGACTACAAAAACATGGCAAATAAGAGGAACTAGAAACATGCTAAACTCTGAGAACCACTGTGCATATGGTACAGGAGTGTTTGCCAAATGGTAAAGTTACAATGGAAAACACTATAGATGTTTCACAAAAAGCTAAAAGTATTTCCAAGCCATCATACTTCTGATTTAGAGAATTCCAGTCATGAAATTAAAGTGGAATCTGCACACCTATGATCACAACAGCATTGCTCACCACAGTCAAAACATGGATGAGGCTCAAATGTCCAATGCTGAATGAATACAGCACATGTGTTGCATACACATGGTGGATATTATTTAGGCTTAAAGTAGAAAAGGAAATTATGCTACATGCCAAAATATGAATGAATTTCTAGGATGTTACGGTGAATGATATAATCCAATGACAAAAGGACAAATGCTGCAAGATTCTGTTTACACAGATTATTTCAAGAGCTAAACAGTGGTTGCCAGAGGCTATTCAAAGTGGAGGAGCAGCTTAGTTTTCAAGATGGACTTGTTTTATAACAACATGCACACAATTAATCTCATTCCAGTGTACTCTGAAAAAAAACTACTAAGATGATAATTTTATGTTGCATGCTTTTGCTTTTATTATCACAACAAAAAAGATAAACCCGAAGAAATGAGAGAAGTTTGGTGATTTTGCCTTGGACTGACAGAGACTTGAGTTTTTAGTGCAAATGTATCCTGAATTCTGTCCAAAGAGATAGAACTACTGAGATAAACTGACCTGGAGCAAAAGTCATGGAGGCATGGATGCTGTCTCCCTTCAGTCCCCCACTTTGGGGAGCTGAGAACTGGACCCAGGGCCCTGTGCTTGTTGGACAAGTACTCCACCACTGACCTAAACCCCCAACCCTGTCCTAGTGGTATGAATTGTCTGGAAGCAGGAGTACTTACATAGTAATTCATCAAGTTGAGGGAGGCTGTATGTGGCCTTTGTGTTAGTGCCATATTGTTTTTCTAGGCTTTTACTCTAGGAATCTGAGATGGTTTGAGCAGTTATGACCTTCCCCTCTCTAATTATCATGTTGTAGTCATCATTTTCAAGGTCATGGTATGAGCCTCTAGTTAATGATAGTATTATGACATTGTGAATGGGTTAGTGCTATTTGTTTATTTATTTATTAGGGGGGTTGAGCTAGGCAAGTTCCCTGCTACTGAGCGGCCTCCTCAGCCAAGAATAGTGCCTTTAGTTGCCTAAGCATGGTATGTCTTCTACCATGAATGATGAAGCAAGATGCATCTGTGACCCAAGGAGTAGGTCCTTAGTGGGTGTGCTGTTTTGATTTGGTGCTTTCCACCCTCCAGAACTCACTTTCAAAAAGCCACCTGCTTTAGGATATTTTGTTGTAGTGTCCCAATTAGGCAGAGATGAAACCCTACCAGGTCATCAGACAGGTGATTCAGGAAAGGTCTTTTGGTGGTGGTGGAAAGAAGAGGGCAGCCATTTTTTTTTTAATTACTGCCCTTTTGGTACAATAAATTTTCCAGACCATAATTTTTAAATACTTATTCCACTTGAAAGAGAATTCCTTCCCTGCTGGCCTTGCTCTATTAATTAAAGTGAAAACAAAAGAAAGAATACATGGTTGTGACAATGAATGTGGCTTGTCAAATAGACAGCATCTTAGGAATGATTTACCTCTGGGAATACCTATGGGGGTTGATTTCAACTACATTGATTGAGGTTGAAAGACCTGCCTATTGTGGGTGTCACCATTCCCTGGCTGGGATCCTGTGATATTTAAGTAGAGAAAGGGACTGAGCCTCAACATGTATTCATTATTCATCTGTCCATGCAGATACAATATAGCTACCTGCTTTAATTGTCTGCCATTCAGACTTTGCCTTTATGATGGAATGTATCCTTCCTTGATCTGGGAGCCAGAAGAATCTCTTAAGTTGCTTTTGTGAGCATATTTTTAACATGGGGCAATAAGGGACCATGCTTCAGTAAAGAAGGCAAAGAGAGCTTGGAGAGGGACAGAAATGTGTGTAAAGGCCAGGATGTCATTCAACTAAGATGTCATTAGAACATTAGGCAACTCTCCTCCTCTTTTTCTCAACACTGGCAATAACAAAAGAATAATAGAGGCAAAATAATTGAAACTAAAAAAAAAAATTAAAGGATGGTATAAAGAACAGCCAAGGGGGGAAAAAAAAGCAGATTTGAAGAGAGACTGGTAGAAACTTCCCAGACTGAAATGCAAGGAAATAATAGAAAACTGAAATAAAAGAGAAAAGGCAGAATCCCTGAGGACTGAACAATAGTATAAAAAGATGCAACATAAACATAGAGGAGGGGACTGGACATGTATGAAGTAACAATAGCAGTGTGCTTGCAAAAATTAGGAGCAGACTCAAAACCACAAACAATTGCCAGAACTCCCAATGGGCAAATATACAGTAATTTGCGCAAAGCGAAATGATTTAGAGTAGTCATGCTATATAATGATATTTTGGTCTGTAAAAGACTGCGTACAATAGGAGGGTGGTCCCGTAAGACTATAATGGAGCTGAAAGATTCCTATCACCTAGCTATATTTGAGTAGTTGTAATGTCATAGCATATTATGTATTTGCAGCAATGATTATGTAAACAACCACTGCCCTGGCAGCTGTATAAAACAATATTATACATAATTATATACAGTGTGTGATAGCTGGTAATAATAATAAGTGACTGTTTGGGATTTGGGTATTTTCCCTACTATGATTTGCTTGTTTGTTTTTTTAGAGTATATTCCTTCTGCTTTAAAAATGTTTATTGTAAGACAATCTGCAGTGCTACACTGGCAATGGCCTCATGCATTTCATGTTTACTTTGCCTCTTGCACCAAAAAACCAATTGAGTGATTATTTATAGTATCTAGACTTGCAGCCTATGAAGTTTGCACAGTGGAGCTTTGCCATTGCTTAATTATGTACATCTCAGAATGCGAACCCATTGTTAAGTGGTACAGGCTAGCCTTTTGCTGAATCCCAAGGCATGAAATAAACTCAATAGATTAAAAAACAGGAGAGACTAAACATATTTTCTAAGCTGAAGAATTCTAAATGTCTTTTGTAGACAGGTCTCTGCTGGAGATGTGGAATATAATTTTTATTCTTTAACTGTAGGCTACATGTGGTAACTTTCTTTCAATGAGTATGGTATAAAAAGATGGGAAAATAACTTTATAGTGGATGAAACTAATAAACATTCTGTCAGCCACAAGGCCACAATTATCAGCTGTGATAAATCGCAATGAGACTGTAAACTTCTGAGCTGATGTGATGGGAATAGCACTTTACATCCATGGTCCTTCTTTTCCAACCCCCAACCCAAGACTGATCATGTTCAAAACACTATACTAATCCAAATCGAAGTCTATTCTACAAAATACTTCCATAGTCCTCCAAAATCTTGAGTTCATGAAGAACAAGGCCATCTGAGAAAGACAGGCACAGTCTAGAAGAAGTGACATTCTGGAGCAGAAAAGGGTAGTGGGAAAGAATAAATAGATATGATAAAATATAGACTTCGGTCAGTCATAAATGTTGTCATGGTCTCATTATTTGTGACAAACATACTCAGATGGTTGTTGAGATAGTGTAGTTGGAAAGGGCATTCACTGCCAGGCCTGACAGCTTCAGTTTAGTTTGTAGGACTCACATGGTGGAAGGAGAGAGCTGACTCCACAGGTTGTCCTCTGACTTCTCTGTGTATGCGGTGACACGCACGCATGCACGCAGGCACGCACACACACATACACACACAGAGAGCCTACATTTCATACCCAGCTAACTGAAGATTTTAACAGTAGAGCAAATGGGGTAGGGGGAGGGATTTGAGGCTTCTGAAAAATGCTTGATGGACACTGTGAATGAGCTGTTCCAACTTTTAGAAGCATAAAGCACAATCATTCGCTATGCATATTAACTCAGCAATTTCAAATTTGGGCAATTTCAAATTGTCCAGGAAGATGGAATGAGGGAACTCAATTACTGGAGTGAGCATAAACTGGGCACATCCATTTAGAATATTAATTTAATAAAATAGTAAAGCTGAAGATGTGTGTTCTCTCTCATTCAGTCACTTTACATTGAGATAGAACCTTAAAGAATGACAGCACCATATAGAAATGCATACATGTTTATAAAGGTGCACAAATAACATATAGCATTATATACAGCAGTGGTTCTTAATCTTCCTAATGGTGCAACCCTTTAATATGGTTTTTGGTGACCCTCAACCATACTTCAAAACTGAAATTTGGCGACTTCATAACTGTAATTTTGCTGCTGTTATGAATTATAATGAAATTATCTGGTATATAGGTTATCTGATATGCAATCCCAGTAAAAAAGTTGTTTGACCTCCATAGAGGTCATGATCCACAGGTTGAGAAACTCATTGAATCATTGGTAATAATGATGAAGACTTGACACATTCTTGCTGAGTGTTGGCATTGGAATGGATAAACAGTGTTCTATTCATGGGAGCAGGACATGAATGAACTATGTACATGTAGGCAGCTGAATCTCAAAAGCTGCTCTGAATGGTGGAAGTCAGTCTCTGAAGACATTATCCTACCCAATTCCATTCATACAGTATGCAGAAAACACCGAAGTAAATTTATAATCTTTTGACAAGCTTACACATAATAATATTGCATGAACATTCAGTACTCAAATGTTAACATACCATTTTTTTTTTACTTGCAGCTAAGTTTTGTAGTTTTTCTCTTCTTGGTTTGGGATGTCAGTTCTCATTTGGTTGAGTATGCATGCTTCTGGCACTGCTCTGTTATGCCCATGTAATTTGCTGCCTTTTGTTTTGGTGGCTAGGAAATAAGATAATCATGCTTGTTGACTATTGCATAAGACAAGCAGTCTACAGATTTAGACTTGGGGCACTCTCCCCTGAATAGATTACATGACCTTTCGTGTGTAGGCAATGTCACATCCATTTATTTAAGAAATATTTAGCAGTTTCCCACCACAGGCCAGTTTGATACTTCTGTTGTGGGCTCTAGAAATACAGTAATAAACAGTAGCTTAAAGTTTTGAAAATTATGTAATTGTCAGTCTAGTGGTGTTGATGTAGGCATTTGAATCTGTTTTAAATAGGTAATATCTCTCCCTCTCTTGTGTTACACATACACATGTACTGATGCACATTATGAAGTTCAGAGGCCACCTCTGGGTATCACTTCTCAGGTGCAGTCACCTTGTCTTTGAGACATGGTCTCATTGGGATTCGGAGCTTCACCTACTCAACTAGGCTGGCTGATGAACACTAGAACACACATTTACAGTCCAATGTGGGTATGTAGAAATAAGAATCCTGTAGCCAGGAGGGGTCAGCTGCTATGTTTATGAGTGTAGCTAATGAGAAATTGCTGACAGACTTGGTAATGATAATAGTGGTTTAGAAGGCACAATGTCATTGTACCTTTAGGCTACTTCTATAGTTTCGTCATGTTTGTTCCCGCCACACAAACATGGTCAGAAGTAAAACAGAAATTTTAAACAAATTTTTCCCTTCCATATTTGGAAATAAATGAAGGACCTTGTGTATACTAGGCAGGCACGATACCTCACATCCAACCTATCTTTTTTTTGATGGAATTAAATTTTCTTCCAAATATGCTAAGGGAGTATATAAGTTATCTGTATGAAAAATAGGTAGCTTAAAAATATTTATTTTATTTTATGTATATGAATGTTTGTCTGTCTGTCTATATGTATACCATGTGCATAGCAGATACCGATGGATGTCAGAAGGCATTAAACCCCATAAAAATTATCCCCAAGGATAATTGTGGGCCACCATGTGGGTAATAGGAACTGAACCTGGACCCACTTCACAAATGACAAGCGCTCTTAACCACCGAGACATCTTTCTAGCTCCAAATATGTGCATTTGAAAAGACAATTTGTAAGATGTTAAAGCGTGGTGCTATCACTTCAGGTCACAATCTGACCATCTGATGGTATGTATGTGACATTGTATTGGAGACACGATAAAAGACTTTTCCCCCTTACATCCTGTTGAATAACACTTGAGCTTCAAGCCTTTGTTACTTTTAGTTGGTTCTTTATTTTCTGGAAAAAAGGTTTTTTTTTTTTTTTTTTTAACTTTGTAGGCTTTAACTCAATAGAAAGAAAGGAAAAACAAAAAGCCAAAATATATCCATTCATTCAAAATAATATACCATAAATTTATACTTGTAGCATTTCAGTGTTTAGTAGTGTTCCTGAGTCTTCCCACATTTAAATTCAAAATACACCTTCATGGATTGTCATTCTAATGCTGTTATCTGGTTCAGAGACATGAGCCAATTTGCAATGTCTACTTCAGTTGTCATTTGGAAACAACTCTTTTTTCACAGTGTCCTGACACTAATAGTCAGGGAAACCTTTGAAAGCAAGGGAACACTTGGTTTTTCCTCAGAGTCCAAGAGTGCATGGCCTCTGGAACCGTATTCTCATTTCATTGGGGAAAAATAATGACTAATCAATACAAGGGGCTAGATGGCATCATAGGTTAATTCACTGGGAGTTAGTGTCTGTACCTGAAGTTTCCATAAACATCTCTTCTCAAAGCGAGTCTACTGCATTGCATGTTTGTGGTGGCTCGGTTTCTATGGACCTCTGTGCTTTATAACAACACATACTTCAAACAGTTTGATTTAAGCCACATGGTGGTTGTTTCTTCAGAGAAAAAGCTCAGGCCCAGGTCAGCAGGTGGGCTCCATATTAGTGACAACAGGACTGCAATGTGCTGACAGTTATACTTGAGGGTTGCCTGGAGTCTCTTCCATTTCTTCCCACACAGCCACCAGGGGCTTGTCAGTTACTCCAGGCCAAGGCTGATGTCATTTCGTTGATTCACTCAAACTGTAGTTTTGAAAGGCAATTAAACAAATACAGTCAATATGCACATAGAAGGTATGTTTAACGCAGCAGATCAGACACATGGGGTCTGTGGAGAAAAACAAAGGGTCTTACATTTTATAGTTCTAAGTGATTAGTTTTATGCTGTTTTGCTGAGTAAACTCAGTGTGGAGGTCATAATGAATGAATCCCTAGATGTTTACCAAGCCCCTGAATTAAATTGCATTCTTAATTGTTTGCAAATACATTGGCTTACCTAATTAAATAGGAATGACTCTATGTTGCTATAGAAGATAGAAAATATTGAAGCCTTCAGGACCCATTTTAAATTAGCTATTCTGCTTGACAAACAAATTTGGCCCATTCAGGTTTTTTGGTACTATGAAATAATGTCATACTAGAAGGGACTATTGACTTTCTTCAGGAAGGCTGTATCACTTGCACACATTTTTGCAAAGACATTCCTTGGGGAAGAGTCAAATACAATTCATGTCATGGATGTGGGTGAGAAATAGCAAGTATGGGAAGCAACCTACCTGTGAACTCGGGCTCCACCTTTTTGTAGATGCATAGAACTTTTGTTCATTGTAGAATGCTTTTATTTTGAGAAAGTATTATATACATGAATGTGAAGGATTTTCTTTCCTTCATGTATAAAATTACATGGCAGAGATAGTTTCTAAATATAGAGGGACATTAAATAGCAAATAAAGATGAGTGTCTATTGATACAAAATTCCAGCCCTACAGCCTAGAAAACCTATTTACATACCACTTGCCTCTCAATGGTGGGATATGAATACTTAGGACCCCCAGTTCTGACAAGTTTGCAATATGATAGTTTTATAGAAGTTAAATTAAAAATAGATCCAGGCTTTGCTATGGCCATGTGAGCAGGCTTAGTTTTATCATGTATAAAATCAGGAATGTGGGCAAATGACCTCTAAGGTCCCATCCAAGTTTAGTGTGATGAGTTTATCACCAGAAAAGGGTATCCATAAATGGTTATAAATGTTGCTTTGATCTTTTTCAGGGCCTTAATTTTCCAAATGGCTTTTGTACCTCCTGGTAACAATAATAAAATAAATCCATACGTAACCTCTTGGTGTTTAAATTACCCTTTTGCCACAGTGTGGTACTTCTGGAGTGTGAGTATGACTTCCTTTCTAATGAGTCTTGGTTTTCATGCACAGAAGTGTTTCTACAAATAATGGATACATACAATTTAATTCCTGAATATAATATTTATAAAATTCTAACTTATAAAAACAATGCTGTTGGTAATAAGCCAGTTATGATGAAAGCAACTTAATAAACCTAATAATAGCAAATCTTTGTGCTATGGGCACTCCTCATGCAACATGGAGATTTAAAATGCCATGGCTACTTGAAAGTGGTAAAATTGAGAAGTTTGAAGTTTTTCAATTGCAGAAAAAAAATTCTGCAGAAAAATGAGCTGATTTGATCATTTGTACATTATTTTATTTAATAAAGATGTATATTGGTAATGCATTTATAGGACCTATGTCATAAAATTTATAAAACTCATGGGACAAATCCAATCTTTATCAAATATCCAAAAAATGCATAATAGTCATTGTGATGTAACAAGCATTTGAGTCTTCTTGGGGTATAGGGATGGATGGTTCTCCTGGTCAAGTGACTTCTCCATTGTTATATGAAGGAAGAGAAGTATCTAACCAGGAAAGGAGGAGAATGAAGTATTTCAGGACAAATGTGTGACAGGTTAAGGCATTATGAATTGAAGTACTGAGTAAGAGTTTCTGTGGCTGAGTCAGGCCAGTAAGGCATGAGGCTGTAGAGAAGGGTGGATACTGGAACATCCAAAACTTGTATGCCATGTCATGGTGGTCTGTTTTTCTCTAAAGGACTGCACAAAGTTTTTGATATTTTAAAACAATGGCCTTTATCAGCTAGCCATAGTGGTGGGGGTAACACCGTATTCTTATAGTTACAAATTGAAAATACTCATAGTCTGTCACTTAGAAAACAAATGGGGAAGAGGCTAGTATGAATACAGGCAGATTAGGTAAACGATGATTATAGAAGCCTATCTGAAAATTCACAATAATCTGTATTAGAAAAGGGACAGTAGAAGTCAAATGAGGTGGTCAGAGTTCCTGGGCTGAGAGGAATTCAGTTTGCTCTACAAATATGGAGCAAAGGTTAGGCATGTTTCATGATGGAGACTGTATTAGCTATTCCTACGCTGTAGAGGAGCCTTCCTTTGTCTCCATGCTGGAGCTTCTGCTAGCATAGATAATAGCAGGGGCTCTTCATAACTTTGCTTTGTAACCATTTTTTAATTTTTTTTTTTGTGTGTGTCTTTTTCATGTTGGTTTTGGACATGGAAAGTTTGGAGCCAATGGCTTCCAGGTCTGCATAGGGCTTGAAGGGCTGCACGGCAAGACAGGGCACTATTCTTCTGGAGGATACTAGTTGACATCTACCATTTGGGGGACTCTACATCCATTCTGACAATAATAATAATAATAATAATAATAATAATAATAATAATAATAATAATAATAATGTTCTTGAAGAATATACTCTTTCTGTGGAAAACCAAAGATAAAAGAAGAGATCCCATTCCCTCTACCCTTCTCTTTTATCTCCCTTGATGGAAGTGCCTTATTTCCCAGTAGGGTCCTGACTTTCCTCTGTATTTGACAGAGTTTTGACTTATTCCAGGGGAGAATTCTCCTTAGGGAGAGCTACATCTGCTTCCCCCACCCCTTGGGAAAAACAATGACTCTGCTGACCATAAAAAAGTAAACAAAGGCCCTAGGTAAATCTAGACTGAAAAGTGTGAGGAATAGTCAAAGTGTCATCATGTGCAAGTAACTTAGGACTTCTCTGCTGGTGACTCTGAAAATGAGAGGGGAGGGACATCTAAGAAGATGTAGGAAGTCAGTTACTCCATGACACGACTGCAGTTGCCCAGATATCTACAGTCAGTGACAAGTTTCAATTCACTTTGAGGAGATAAGTTTCCAGGAAAAGAGACACATAAGTTCACGGAGCAGATGTTTCTAGCTGCATGCTTTAACTGCTTCTATCATCAAACTTTTGGTCGAGTCTGTTTGTCAGATAGCTTTGAGCCTCTGTGAGGGAAAAAGTAGACAAGGTATCATGTTGGTGTTAGGGAGACTGGAAATGAAGGAGAGATGGGATGGGTGTGTGCAGCAAGCGGTCAGTGTAGGTGGGCAAAGAATGCCCCACGAGCAGCAATGAGAAACCCTAGTATACGCCACAGCTCTTGGCGAAGAAGTCACAAGAAACATTAAAAGGGAACCAGGGGTGGTTCTTGGGTGTCTGTATTTGAACGTTAAGAGTTACAGGCTGAACAGGCTGAAGCACTGTGTCTACCTTAGTTGTAACTGGTTCAGAGATGTTTGTAGGGTTGACTTGAGATCCTTGGACTTCAAGCTACTTCAGTTCTGGTGTGTGAACTGTGACATACATGGGGCCTAGGTCCAGGCATGGAATATTTTTCAACTTTTTCACTACAGACTTCCACAAAGTTATATGTTATTACTATCACCTTTCCCCTCATATTTCTGTTTCTCATGTGTATGTCTGTGTGGTGTGTGTTCTTGTGTACACATATTTGTTGACACAAATTTGTGTGTAGGTATGTGCACTTGTGGATGTTTGCACATGTAGATGTGGGTGCATGTGGGTGTGGACACATGTTGGTGTGGGCGGATGTAGGTGTGTGCCCATACAGGTATGGGCATATGTGGGTGTGTTCACATGCATGTGTGAAAGCCTGAAGTTGCAGCCAGATGTCTTCTTTGATCCCTCTCCTCCTTATATATTGAGATATGGTCTTTGAAAGGAATGCAAAAGTTTTGGTTAGTTCAGCCAGCTAGCTTGCTCTTGGCATCCTCTGTGTCCACCCACCCCACTCTGGGATTATAGGAGGGCTGCCACAACCACAGGCATTTGGGAGACCTCAGGCTCTGAACTCACTTGTGTCCTCCAGCTTTCTTGGCAAGAGCTTTAACCTCCCTGCCATCTTTGCAGTTTAGAGTGCTTAATATCACCTTTATTTTACAAATAAAGAAAATAAAGTTCAGAGAGAAGGTGACTGATTATGCTGTTATGACATCAACACTCAAATCTAAGACCTCTCACCCCACCCATGGCCAATGTCTTTTTTATGGCACTTTATTGTGATTCTGACATGTTCATGAGTAGTCCTGCCCTCCCCCCCCACCATGTTTTTTAAGTCCCAGTCTGCATTACAGAATCCCTGGGTGGAGAAGAATGCTATGTGTCTCCTTTGCTGATATATTGCTGGAGTGTATACTTATTTCCTTAAAGCTATCAAGTAACAAACAAGGAGATACAAAACTGAGAGTTGGTTGGAGTTCTTTAATTGGGGATCTATTTTCGTGTCCAGTTAATTTTTCTTCAGTAGGTAAATAATATATTATTTTAGAGAATTGCGAGAACATTCTCCATTTAAGTGGCACTTAGGATTTACAAGAGGTTAGGGAATGGCTTTTCAGTCTGGTAATTGTTTTTATGTGGATCCACTTCCTGTTGCTCCAGGAACTCAGTGAAATACTATTTGTTCCCTTGAGAAATTACTTCAGATCTTTGCATTGCTAAGATACCACATATATGCAGGGTTTCACCTATTTAACATAATAATTCCATGGAAACGAGAACAAAGCTGTAGGAGATTTCATTAAAGCTTGGCTTCATTCCTAGCTTCACGGGCTAGTAAATGACCCAAAAGATCACCTCTTCCAACCCCTGCTTCTAGTGTGTGTGATGTTTAAATAATTCAAAAAGAAAGAAAAAAAAAAGAAAGAAAGAAAGAAAGAGAGAGAGAAGAGAAGAAAAAAAAATGTTTCCACTATTCCCGACACTCTGCCATTTGCCTTGGTAAGTTGAATCTCTGTAAGACTATTCTATTTAGCTCAGAATGAATCTTTCCACCCCAGCTAACTCAGGCTTTCCCATCCCATTTAATAACTTCTGTATTAGCTGTTTTGCTGCTGTGACAGAGTACCCTGATTAAAGCAACTTACGAAGGAAGGGTTATTCTGGTGTACAGTCCCAGGGTACAATCCACAAGGTCATGGCGATAGGCAGTTGAGGAGGTCACATTGCATCCTAGCCAGGAAGCAGAGAATGAGTCATGTTGTTCCCTCGCCTTTTGTTCAGTCTAGAACTCAGACCATGAAATGGTGCTACCCACAACTGAGGTAGTGATTCTTCCTACTTCAATTAATCAGTCCCATCTAGACAATTCCCCAAAAGCAAATCCAAAGGCCAACCTGATCCATATAATTCCTTACAGAGCATACTCGGAGATGCTCTGTAAGATGGCTCTGGCTCTTATCAAGTTGATAATTAGTAGTAGCCTTCACAGCTTCAGTCCAGAGCTCTGCATGCTGTCTTCAGTGGAGATGAGGTTCAGCTGGTCAGCCCCCTCTATGTAGAGGTGACACGTAGATTCAATGGTTGTACAAGGTCAGCTTTCAAGTAGCTCAAGTAGCCTCACTGAAAATCAAAAACAAAACTATTTTCTTTCCTGGGTCCACTTCTCCATTAATAGCCACTTTAATGGATTTCTTTGGGAATTTTGTTTCTTGTCTGTTCTTCCTTAAACTATGAAGTTCAAGATTATGTATGGCCATCAGTTGGTCTGAATAGTCAGGACAAGATTCATGTGTGTGTGTGTGTGTGTGTGTGTGTGTGTGTGTGTGTGTGTGTGAGAGAGAGAGAGAGAGAGAGAGAGAGAGAGAGAGAGAGAGAGAGAGAGAGAGCTGCAGCCCGACTTCCCTCAGCTATGGATTGTTCCCTGGAAGGGAAAGTTGCAATCATTTCTGTCTTCCTGCAAGTTGGTTTTGGTCAGTGTTTTATCACACTGATAAAGAAGCAAATTCAATTATCTGTACCTTCATGTGTCTGTATTTGTGATTTGTTCTGTATCTGTACCATTAACGCAATTCAGAAGGTCCTCATCTTCAAATCCCCACAGATCACAGGAAGGGATCACAGATGGCGGGGAACCCTAGTCCTTGATTCAGAAGAAAATAAAACCAAGAATAAGTATTCATGTGGAACCTTGCACTTAGTGTTTCCATGTGATGCTATTTTTTCCTCTTTGTGTTGAAAAAGGATTTTGCACCTCATATAAATTACTTACAATTAGGCATTGTGATAAATGAATTGAGAATTATCTATACACCATATCAATCCTTACAGATTATGGTTATGTTTATGCATATTTAGAAATCATTCCTGCATATGCAGTGAACGCAAGCTAGAAGCTGTTTGTCAAACACATATTTATAGTGTACTTAATCTCCAGAACTTGGTGGTAGTGTCTGTTCTCAGCCAGAGGAATGATCTTTACACAGAGGATGGGATGAGAAAGTCTCTTTAAAATTTGACTGCGATGCAGAGTTGTAGTCTTGGAGAAGTCATTTAACAGTGACACTTTACCTGAATTTTTGGACAAGAGCTGCTGAGCTAAAACACTGGCTGCTGTTAAGTAAGATCAAGATGGGATATCATTTGATACCAGGCTTTTAATGTGCACAAGATCCTGCCCTCAAGGGAGACCAGAGGGCATGCATGCCTAGGTGAAAGGAAGAGAGAGAGAGAGAGAGGTACATCCAGTTATTGGCTTCTTAAAATGGTCAAGGAGGCGGTGAGTAAGAAACTTGTTTGAGGAATATATTGGGGCAGGGCAGCAGTATTTACACAGGAGAAAAACAGAAAAGGTTTGTCCACATGAATGAAGGGAGCTCTCATGTAGTCCATTCAGGGAATTCTCAACAGTTAAGTTCATTCTTTATGTTGAGGACTTTACAATTATACAGGTATTTCCCCCTCTCATTAGTTTGTACTATGCTATTTATTAATGCCTGGGACCATAGGTCAGTGGTAGAGTGCTTAGAGCATGTATGAAACCCTAGTTTGTCACCACTACTGAAAAGAAATAGTATTGCTTGCTTTGATGCCATCACTTGTCCCCCAGACTCTAAACACAGGTGGCTTTCTGTCTTTTTATTAACCTTCTGGTTCATTTGAAAATTTAAATTCAGAAGAGCTTACCTGACTTCTGTTAGCTATGCTACATCTTTTCTTTCTACACTAATGGCATAATTTCATACACACGCACGTACAATTAGTTCAGAAAGTAAAATTTATTCTAAAATATTCATACGATTAATAGAGATTTAATAATAATCTTGTTTCTTGAATGCCATAAGAGTTTATAAAAACAGGCAATTCATTTGCATAGCAGCCTCATGGGCTGATTCTAGGCTTGATTCATCTTAGATTCATGGAACACTTCCTGGTTTCTTTGCTAGCTTCATACACTACAATTTCCTTCCTTCTTCCCAAAGACACATGTGCACACATACATGCTCTAATGGCCTCCAACCACCCCAGGATAGTAATGGCTTCCGACTCTCATCTGATGGGCCCATGCTTCTATACCTTTATACAGATTTTTACAACTGCAGTGCCACTCCACCCTACTCCATTTGCTGTGGGCACCAATGTTCATCTGACCAACTCATGAGTTCCTCTGAGAGGCAGCCCCGATGCCTGTACAAGGAAGGTGTGTGAAACCACCTCCTTAGCTCTGTTTCAGGTCTTATAAGAGAGACTGCAATGACTTCTGTTTGCAATCATCATCCCTATTGTGCTATAAGACCCCTTCAAGGGGTTATGCTTCAATGAATTCTTATGGAACCTAGCCTCACACAGGATAAATTTAGAAAAATATTAATTGGCTAAATCACAAAAGCTGAGTTAATCTGGGACCTAGGTTTCTGGTCTGAGAGTGACTCAATTCAGTGAAGCACACTATAAGATAAGCCAATCAAAGGGGGAAATGGCAGTGCAGGGGGAGGGGGGGAGGGGTTACGGGGGGGGGTTGAAAAAAGAATCTGGATACTTTTGATCTCTCAGTTTTAGGCCATTTTGCAGAAAAAAAATTATCCAGCTTCTAAAATGGCGTGTGTCAGCCATGCTGTGCATTGGATTTACCTGGGGTAGAGGCTCTAAAAATGATGCCTGGGGCTTAGTTGGAGAGAATCTGATTTAATTGGTGATCAGTGCAGACTAAGTGCTAGCTTCCCAGGCCCAGGTAATTCGAAAATACAGGCAAAACATTCTCATAGATATATACTACACAGAGCTCTTGAAAGTGAAGCCAGTATGACAGCAACACAGGAGATATGGTGTGTGTGTGTGTGTGTGTGTGTGTGTGTGTGTGTGTGTGTGTGCATGTGAGGAAGTACTTTTCTCCTAGAAAAGTCTCAGGTAAAGAAATGGGTCAGTGATAGGTAGAAGAGCCAGTATTTTTCAAGTATTTATTATAAATTTGTGTGTGTGCATATATATGTTTGGATGCACATATGCATGTGGACACATGTACATATCTATGTACATGTATGAGGAGGACAGAGGAAGCCCTTGAGTATCATCTCAGGAATACTGTACACCTCCTTTGTGGGCTCTTGTTGGCCTGGGGCTGAGTTAGTCTAGGTTGACTGGCTGGTGAGTCTATGGACCCTCCTCTTTGTAATACTCCAGCCAGGATTTCATGTACTCATCACTGTGTATAGATAGCATTTGTAGAAGCTTCTGAGGATGGAGTTCAGGACTTCATGCTCACTCCCATGCTTAACACAATGGACTGCTCTCCTGGTCCTGAATTTAATATTCTCAAGTTTTGCAGTACAAATCTAAAGCCCAGCCTTTTTAAAATGAATATTTATAAATAGCCCACCCAAAGAGCATTTTAAAGTCAAATTCTCCTATAAATGAGTTTTCAAAGTCTTTTAAAGCTATTTCTTAAAAGTGGATTCATTTTTAAGCTTCTAATTTTGGACTAAATAAACACACAAGCAGATTATCTAGATAATTGAATCCAAACCTATTTTGGGCCCTAATTATCTCCACTACCTCAGGTGAAAGGGAGTCTTTATTTTGAATTATTTAGCTAATTGAGGACAAAGAACAGTTTCTGTCTGTTTACTCTGGATAATTTACAAGTAACTTTGCTATCCTAATGTCTTCATTTTCAAAGGAAAATGGGGGCCAGTGGCACTAGAATGGCCACATTACTTTGTAACCAGCTGGCTGACACTCCTGATTTAGTCTTTGTCTAAACTACAAGAAGAGAATCTTCAGAATTTTAGAAGCACAGTTGCCTGTAAGCAAAATCATCAACTGTCCAATCCTATATTTCAGTCGCAGATGCAGTTGAATTCTTTGGGCTTCATCCAAGATCAGATTGTCCTGAACCAATGATGGGCTCTGAGCCTCTTCCCTTCCACTGGACTCTCAGATCTCTTGGCACCCAGGCCAGGCTTAAACCAAATCAAAGGCTGGAGACTCTGAAAGACCCAGACAGGATAGCATTATTTTTATTTCTATTGTTGTGTCAATGTGGAATGTATGAGAACATTTTCTTCTTTATTTAAACGTTTCACATAGTAGGAAAAAAAAAAAGCCTTTGGATCAACAGTACTCATTTCAAAGGACACAGGGGTGGGGTGGGGTGGGGGACTTGGGGGGACGCCTCCTTACTTTCCCTCATACTGCAACAGTGGGAGGGAACTCGTGGGGTGGGAGGAGAAGCCTTGAGAATTTCTGATAATAATTCACTTCGTCATTCCTAGGATGCAGTGTAGAAGATTCATCTAGGAGCTTGTCTGTGTTGAAAATACGGAAACATCTTTATTTTTTTAAGTTGTGAGATTCCTGTGGGTTTTATGTTGGATGATTAGATTAAGACAAAGGAGTGGGAGTGGTCTGGGGCTGAGTCAGATGAGAATGAAGACCAACACCTACACACAAAAAGCTGAGTGTAGCAGCATGTGTCTGTACCCTCAGCATCTGGGCAGCAGAGATGGGCAAATCTCCGGAGCTTCCCGCCCAACCCACAGAACCTAATCGGTGAGCAAGAGATTCTATTAAAAAAAAAAAATAAGGTGAAGAGTGATTGACGGAGACATTCAGCATTGACCTCTGGCCGCCAATGTACACAGGCATATACCCACACACATGGTTGTGTCAACACACATCTGTCAGACACAAATAAAAAGGAAAACAATAGACAACAATTCACATTACAGTAGAAGAGCTAAAGATGTGCTTGGTACCAAAGATATTTCAACAAAAGCCTTTTGTAACATCTGAAATTTTATTTTTAGATACTGTTTTGTTTAAATAATAAACATCACATGCCTTTTCTGCCTTCAGTATAAAATGTGAAGTAATGTAGGTTCCCTGTATTTATGTGGTGTCATCTTCAGAAAAAGCTGTTCTAACCCCCGTTTACTAAATAAACACACACACACACACACACACACACACACACACACACACACACACACACACACACACAGCATGTATTACACAATCCATAGCAACCTAAATGAAACTGAGCTTCCTACACATCACCCTTGGCTTATTGATGTCGTGGTTTCTATTAATATATTCTCTAGTAATTTCACACCGTTTTGTCGATCTGTGCATTTTTGTCTGAAATCTTGATCTGTTGATGAGAGATGGAAGCAGTCTTGGCTTCTGTTATCTTCAATTTTATTTCTGGCATCTTCTTAAGAAACTACCTCCTTCCCTTTCTGGAGTACAGTGCTGGTGATGAGAGATTTCCAAAAGGGGAGGGGGAAGAACTCAGAACCAAAGACAACCAGTACTGTCCTTTGCTCACATTCCAAGCTAGCATCAAGATTGAGAACAAGCCTAAGATGGGGTAATCATTGAGCTGTTGATGTTCATGGACCTACTACATGAAAATCTCCTCTCTGTGCTTCCTAGTCTATTTCCAAGGAAATGGGTCTTTAAACATGGTGATTGTAGATAAGCTTTTGGCAGCTTGCACAAGGGTGGGAGTGATGGGTTAATGCTTCTGATAAAAGCCAATTTACTGAATAAACTGTGTGGTAGACACTTTTCTAAGTACTTCATAAGCATAAATTCTTTAATCCTCTTAACAACAAAGTGAGACAGGTACTACAATAATCCTTAGTCTCCTGATGAGGTTAGTGAGGATTTAAGTAAATAGCCCAAAGTCAAGAGCAAGTGTGTGTGTGGAAGAGATGGAATCTGAAGCAAAGCATCTGCTTCCAGCACTTGGCACAATCACCAACATGACATTCTATGCTTTCTAGAAGGGGAGAGACAGTTTTAGTTACTGGAAGTAAGAATATTTCTTGGATGTTTTATTTAAGGTACAGGCATTTCTATAAACCCAATACCCAAGGATATTTTCAGAGCCTTCTTTGATTATTTGACATCCAAAATATTGCAGCTCCATAGCAACATTGATGTTAAAAAATTGGAAGCTGTATGAAATAAAAAAATGTCTCCTTTATTAGATGTAAGTTGACACATAAGAGACTCAGAGCAATAGCTTAATTGCTGGCTTCCTATAGATCATAGACACTGGGCCACAGCAAATGGGGTCAGTTAGAGAACAGACTGGGGTTGGGTCACCATGTTTTATGTTATTTCATTCTATTTTGTTTTAGAGCTAGAATCTTCTCTAGAAAGAAAAAAAATCCTGTTAACTTAAGAAATACATTTTTTTCTTAAGGCATGCCTGGTGTGGTGACATATGCTATTAATCCCAGCTTTAAGGAGGCAGACACCGGAACATCTTTTTGTAATCCAGCATGGATTACAGAGTGAGTTCTAGGACAACTATGGCTGAGACACTCTGTCTTGAAAAACAAACAAACAAACAAACAAGAAGAAGAAGAAGAAGAAGAAGAAGAAAGAAAGAAAAAAAAAGAAAATACAATTTTGAACGTAAAAGTCCAGTTTGATTTTTTTTTTTGTTGAGAGGCAGACCTGCCACATTTGCCAGCTGTAAAATCGGAAAGCAGAGAGTTCAGCTGAAAGTGTGGTCTTGTGCTAATTAATGAGGTTGAAGGAGAGAAAATAGTCTCATGGCAGGCACTTTAAAGCTTTTCTTTTTTAATCATTCAGTTTTTCAAGAACTTCTTTTTAGGAAAAACATCAAGATTGATTCTAAATCCTAGTTAATAAATCTACAGATTTTATTTTCCAAGAAATTCTCTCTTTCAACATCTGGTGAATAGATGACCTACAAATAAAATAGTTGAAGTACTTTAATTTTAGATTTGTGTGTGTGTGTGTGTGTGTGTGTGTGTGTGTGTGTGTGTGTGTGAGAGAGAGAGAGAGAGAGAGAGAGAGAGAGAGAGAGAGAGAGAGAGAGATTCTGTGAGATTTATTTATTTGTCTTTGACTCCAATGCTTTTCTTGTGAGCACTAACCCTTAGGCAACTGTTCTCTACTTGAGTAACTAAGTAGAAAATTCACGCAGTCATTGCACCCTTCTCATGACACAAAACACTCTTGGAAAATCAGTTGGTTTTTTTTTTTTTTTTTTTTTTGTAATTTGATTGACACAAATATCACAATTAAAATCACCTGTTTAGTTATCTTGCTTTCTTTTGTTTTATCTTTCCTGTTTTGGCTGAGGGCAGTTGCTTTGGAAATAGCTCAGATAATTACTCAAATTTGTGGAAATGCACAAGCTGAATTTCTAGACTTTCAACAATTTCAGAGATTGAATTTTGAAATATGAAAGTGTGTTTTTTGCAAGTCACCTTGTAATGATTGAGACTTATAAAATATTTTTTTGTCACTTAGATAAGTATATTTCATATCCCTGAGTTATTTTTATGTCCCTCTGCTATAACCCACACAATTATTTACTCGATATTTATTTTCTATTTTCTTTCTTATTTCATTTTTTTTTCATTTTACATACTAACTCCAGTTCCATCCCTCCTTGCAATGCTCCCCTCACACACCTCAGAGGGGTGAGACCTTCTTGGGGGAGTAAACAAAGTCTGGCATACCAAGTTGAGGCAGGACAAAGCACCTCCCCCAAATCAAGGTTAAACAAAGTATGCCACCATAGGGAATAGGATCCAAAAAGCCAGTTCATGCACCCAGATCCCACTGCCAGGGGCTCCTTGAAAAGATGAAGCCACACAAATGTTACCAACATTCACAGTCCCATGCACGATCCCCAGCTATCAGTTCATAGTCTATGAGCTCCCAATCACTCCAGTTAGCTGTCTCTGTGGTTTCCCCATTATGATCTTGATCCCCTATCCCCAGCTTGTTCATATGATCCCTGCTCTTCAACTGAACTCCACATCAAAACAAGTCTGAGTTACCATCTTACATCTGTCAGAATGACTAAGATCGAAAACACTGATGACAGTTTATGCTAGAGAGGATGGGAGTAAGGGGAACACTCCTCCACTGCTGGTGGGAGTGCAGCTTGTACAGCCACTTTGGAAATCAGTATGTTGATTTCTCAGAAAATTGGGAATCAATCTACCTCAAGACCCAGCAATACCATTCTTGGGTACAATCATACCACAAGGACATTTGTTCAACTGTGTTCATAGCGGTATTACTGACAATAGCCGGAACCTGAAAACAACCTAGGTGCCCCTCAATTGAAGAATGGATAAAGAAAATGTGGTACATTTACACAATGGAGTATTACTCAGTGGTTGAGACACTTTGAAATTTGCAGGCAAATGGATGTAACCCAGACCCAGAAAGACAAACATGAACCTACTAGATATTTTTCAAGGGAACTTGTTTCTATATCTTAAGCATTTCTATCCATGAAATCACAAACTTTACCTACCAGCATTATATTTTCCCATTACTTTTTAAAATAAACACCTACAATTTAAAATGTTATACTTCTCATACTGCCTAATATCACTATATATTAAGGTAAAATGCATCCTGGTAAATTATTATTGTTAATATGATTTATTTTTCTTATAGTCTAGCATCCCTGGACTGGCTTGTAAAATTATCACTGAAATAGAATTCCTCATCTCTTTTTGTCTTCTCTAAGAGAAATATTTGATAAACTTTCTGTATAATATAAACTCGAGTCACCACAGGCTTTTGGTTATTTTGGGCAGGTATGCCGTAACTCCACCACTTCTGTTCTTGCTTGCTAAAGAAGGGAAACAGAATCAGCTAAAGTGACCTTGAGGGTTTTTTTTTAAAAGTTGTTAACAGTAAATCATTTACAAGCCCAGTTCTTTAATTATGAGTAGTAAAGACTTTCCTCACAGCACACCCCTCTCCTTATTGCAACACCACACCAGAAGAGCTTTTCTCCTGCCAGTTGAAAGGCATTACCCACGTTTGGAATTAAAACTATGAATGCTTGTTTTGATTTTGTTCTCTCTTTTGTGTGTGTGTCTGTGTGTGTGTGAGAGAGAGAGAGAGAGAGAGAGAGAGAGAGAGAGAGAGAGAGAGAGAGAGAGAGAGAGAGAGAGAGAGAGAGAGAGAGATCATCTATAGGTATAGAGGCCAGAGCTTGACATTGAATGTCTTCTACAGCTCCACCTTAGTTTTTGAGACAGCCTCTTTCCAAACCAGAAAAGCTGCCTGTATCTGTTCCCAGAGACTGGGATTAAATTACAGGTATCCTGGTAATTCTAACTCACTTCTTATCTTTGTGTAGCAAGCACTATCCCCATGGTGCCTTCTCAGCAGCTTCCTTCCTTCTGTTCTACACACACACACACACACACACACACACACACACACACACACACACACACACACAGAGTATTTATATATAAATAATTTTGGGATGAAGAGTCAACTTTCTTTATGGGTGTGACCCCAGTAGGCTGCTCATGCTTTAGTAGATGAGCGTACATCCATGCATAGTACATGATCAGGCTTAGTGGTGTGCACTGGGGAGTGGGTATGGGGAGAGGAGCCCAGGAACAGTAGGTGGGAGTGAAAGGTTGACATGATTTGATCCAAATACATCATATGTATGTATGAAATTCTCAAAGAATAACTATTAAACACTATTTTAATCTAAGATTTTCTTTAAAAATTAATGACACCAAGAATTGTGTCACCCAATTGATTATCATGGGGTTTATTCCTTGTAATTACTGTACTTTGCATAGGGTAAATATATTTTAGTTGCCCGAGACTTCTTTGTTTTCGCATCAAAGTCTTGAATCCTAGGATATCTCCCAGTTCTTGGCAAATGGGACAACTGGTAGCTCAGGCAGAATGGCAGAATGAATGTAATTTCAGCTGAGTGTATCTCTTGGTAATCTCTATATTGAAGTATGATGCAATCATGGACTTCAACCTAATGATCTCAGCTCAAGTGGGCAGAGAGATCTGTCTGTTGCCCAACCTGCCCATTCTCTAGGTACTTAATGCTGTCACAGCAAGTCATCAAAAGTACATGTCTTATTCATGTCACTTTATTGCCTAACATGGCTTTCCATTCAGTGCAGGAACAAGTCCAAACTATCAAAAATGGCTTACCTTTCCTTCTTTGATTTAGTCTAATGAGTCTCAAATTTTATTGTGGGAAGGACCACCCCTACCTAGAGGATTTGTTAGAAACGTAGATTTCTGTATTTCTGGTTCAAATAAAATGAGTCAGAAGAATTTCCAAAGTATGTGTGTGTGTGTGGTATATGTGTGTTAAGTGTGTATGTGGTATGTGTATGTGTGTGTTGTGTGTGTATGTGTGTGTGTGTTCTGTGTGGTATATGTGGTGTGTGTATGTGTGTGCCATGTGTGTGTTGTGTGTGTTTTGTGTGTGTGTGGTGTGTGTGTGTGTGGTGTGTATGTGTGTTGTGTATGTATGTTGTGTGTGATGTATGTGGTGTATGTATGTATGTATGTGTTGTGTGTGTTATGCGTGTGGTGTGTGTGTTATGTAGTGTGTGTGTGTGTGTATGTGTGTGTGTGAATACTGTGGGTAACTGAGCTTCAGACTGTTCTTCTGTATGCAGGAGGAGTACATGTATTTAAGGGTACTCATGAATGTGTGTGTACACGCATGCTGGAACTAGTGAGCTGTCTCAGACACTGTTTCTCAAGGCTTGCACATCTTGTTTTGTTTGAGACAAGGTCTCTTACTTGGCCTGAAATTTACCAGTTAGACTAGGCTGGCTCACCTGGGAGTGAGCTTCAGAAATTTCCATGTCTCTCTCTTGCCAGTGTGGGGACTATAGGAACACACCACCATATCTTCTGTTTTAACATAGGTTCCGTGGAATAAACTCAGGTCTTTATATTCACATAGCAAGCAGTTTGCCTGCTGTGTTTGAAAATGTTTCTAAAAAAACAAACTCAATTGCTGTTTTCTTAGCCAAGTTCCCTTGTGTAATGTTTCCTGACCCTTTGTTCTTTATAGTCACTATGTTTTAGTCTTTTCAGGGCCCTGGTCTTTTACCCACATGTGCTGGGATTTTACAGATCCCTGTCCTACATCTTTTGGGCCAATCAGGTTTCTACCTAGACATGTCTTCCCTAGAAGTTCTTTTAGGATTTTCCTCTCCCATTACCCTCTATTAGGCATCTCATCTGCAGCCAAGGTACTATAATTGCCTGTTCCTTGTGCGCATCTCTCTTTAAGCTAAGTTCAGTGCCCACAGACACTCCTCATTTATCTTCTTTATGATTTCACTCATGGCTACCAGCTCCTTGTTGAGCACATGTTAAGAGATCAAGATTATTCATTGAGGAGGTAAATTACTTTATTAATAGATAAGTTGATATAATTCAAGGTTCTAACTGGTCCAGAAGACAGCCTTAGATATATTGAATGCTGGAATACTCTTTATCCAGCTTGATTGATTATATCTATTGATATGTTTGGACGCTTTTGATCTTGGGTAGGGGTAGTGAAGAGTTTGGTGGTGAGAAGTGCAGGTGAGGGAAGATAGATACTAGGCATCGGAAGAGCTACAGAACTGCCATCACTTCATATGTGCACAAATAATACACACACATATTACACACCACATGTGTGATGTGTATACCATGCATACATAATACATATAGTATACACATTCCACAACAACTATACCACACTTCACATGCATATGTATACATACCACATATATATTACATATATAAAATATACATATCACACCATATACATGGCACTTCACACATATACCCATACGCCATATCCATGTATCCTATACACACACTCTACAGACATACTACCCTAAAACATTCAAACACACATACAATTCACACAAGCATTGCCTTCTTCCACATTATTAAGGATATAGCTTTGCCTCTGAGGGTTCTGAGCAGCCGCCATGAAGGGCCGGCTATACACAGTAGTCTGAGAATGAAAGAGCCCTTCGTCTGCCTGGAAATCTCTTGAAATATCCACAATAGATTTGGTGATGAAATTGAAGCTCATAAATGGACATCTTGCCTTAGTAAATGAGGGTTGAATGCTCTAACATTTTCAGTTTCTTTTGTGGAGATCCCACACGTGAAAGAGATCAACAGCGAAGCTAAGCCAGTGTTTAGCAAAGCTCACTAGAGTCCTTTTAGCCCTGATTGCCAAGAGAAGACTTCTCATCAGGCTGGACTAGAAGAAATAGGCTCACTGAATTCTCACATTTTGTTGTTTTATGAACTTCTAAAATTGTAAGTCATTTACCACTAAAGATGTCACTATTCTTGACAACTTCCTTTACTGGAAGGTCCCTTTGTCATCCTAGGGAAATTTCCACTGATTGTGTACAGCAACCTTCACATCATGTCTGCTGTCGAACTCTCTGTGTTGACCTTGATATAAGGTGAGTTATGTCTTGTTGGATTTTAGTGGCCATCTAGGAGAATGTTGAGGTATGGCCGCACAGATGATTTCTGCCTGGGAGACTGTAGATGAAGATTGAGCAGAGCTTCAGTGTGTTCCCAACAGTAGCAGCAACAGTGAGTGGTCCTCCCTTGATTCTGATTTTGAGCACTAGGCAGACATTCTTCTCAGTAGTCCTTGAGCTAAGTCCTTCTTTCTGGAAACAAGCAGAGAACTGGGTACCTTTACAGAGGAACTTTAAAATGCACCTTATTAGTGAGAATGGTGAAGTGAGCATCTATGAAAGCAACCAGTATGGACATTTGCTGAGATGAAACAACACTCAGAGGCATGAACATCTCAGTGTCCTGTTCTTGGGTACTAGGCCATCTTGTATAATTTTCATAGCAACTTTTGGTGGCTTTAGTCTTTATATAGTCCCAAATTGTTATTTTTGTTGTTATTCAAAACAGAAGAGTATTGTGTTAAAGGAGAAAAACTAAGAATGTAATTGCAAAGGTGGAGAGGCTAAATGGAGACAGAGGTAAGCATATATTTATTTTAAAGATCACACAGTTAAATGTTGTTTTTAAAAGAGCTGCAATTTCATAATTTTAACACCAATTACACTGAATGGCTGAGAGATGCCAGAACTCTCATAAAAGTGTAAGGCCAGGGAAAGCTTATGGTTGACATTCAATGAGGAAGCAAAAAAGGGAAGCCAAATTAGATGAAAAATTAGATGGAAAATGTGATTTAGACAGCTTCAAACTCTGGTTAGAAACCAGAGGGAAGATTGTCATAGGTTTATTTCTATTAGAGGATCCACAAAAATGATCCCTGTGTCAATCCTGAGAGGTAGGTGACTTACAGAATGCAGGAGGAAATTCACAAAAGATCCCTGGGCTGAGTGTTTCCACACTGAGTAAGCCAGTGAAAAAGGAGTAAGAAGTGAAAAAGGAGAATTTTCTGGCACGGGCCAATTTGTTGGTTTCTGTCTCTAAAGTTAGTACATCAAACCATTATGTAACCCAGTACAACCCAAGAAAATGCATGCCTCATTCCAAATTCAATCCAAAAATTGGGGCACATAAGGAGGATTGGTAGCTGAATGGGAACAGTTTATTAAAGCTTGAGTGCAGGACAGGAACTCTGAGATTCAGATTATAAACAATCTCTTGAACCATTTTAGAAATATTCACATTTATCTTAAACTGCAGTTCTTGTGTATGTGCATGTTCATGTGTGTGAAGGTGCAAGTGTGTGTGTGTGTGTGTGTGTGCATGCGTGCATTCACATATGTGTATATGCATGCAGAGATGCAGAGACTGGAGAGAAATCCTGGTTGTCAGTCCCCCAGATACTGCCCACTTTATTATGCTTTAAAATTACATCTATTTATTCTCTCTTTCCCCCCTCTCTCTGTGGTTGTCTCTGTCTCTGTCTCCCTCTGTGTGTGTCTGCGTGAGTATGTATGACACATACATGGAAACAAGAGGACAAGCTGTAGGAGTTAATATTCTCCTTCCACCATGATGATCCTGGGGATTGAGTTAATGTCTCAGGCTTAATGGCAAGTGTCTCTACTTGCTATGGCATCTTGCAGGCTCCACTGTGTTCTTTTTGAGATAGAGTCTCTCACTGGTTCACTGGTCTGTAACTTGCAAAAGTGGGTTGGGTTGACCAGTTTCTGACTGCTTTGCTTCCCCAGCACTGACATTACAAATTTAGGCCACTATGCCCAGCTTTGTAAATGTGGGATCTTGGGATCATCTCAGGTCTTTATTTATTTACTGGGTCACCATCCCACCCACTAAACTGTAATTCCTAAAATGGTGGTGGCATTTTCTTCTAACTCAAACTGGAATCATCTTCAGGTTTGAATCATCCTGGTCTTATCCCTGCTTAGAGTCACTACCTTTTCTTTTCTTTCCTTTTGTCTTTCGTTTGTTTTAGCCAACTGTTATTGATAATATGTCTTAAGGAAGGCTGGTGTGAGAAAACCAAGCAAAAGAATGTTAATTCTAGGGACCGAATGCCATAAATTAGCTTGTTATGTGATGGGAGATCCTGAATATCAATAAGAAATAATGGAAGTAGGGCCAGAGAGGAAAACATTGGAAAAGCTGAGAACAGAAGAAAACACCAGTGTTTAGGGTGGGGCTTGAGTCTTTATCAGTCTTCTTTGTCTGTCCCCATAAAGAAGATGAAAGTACACAGTGCTGAGAGCTTGATGACAGCAGTACAGTAAAATCCATAACTGTGTGGGATTTCATGCCCAGCAATAAATAAATAGATAGATAAAATAAAATAAATAAAAAATTCTTTAAGTAGCACCTATATAGAATGGGAAATAAGATTCTGGGACACAATATAGGCTGACTGATGTTTATTTGGGGAAAAATCACTTACATCAGAAACAGATGAGTTCCTACTTCAAGGATGCCTCCAGATGCTCTCTGTTTCTGACCAGGAAGTAAGAGACTGATCTGGGGTTCAGGACCCCAGACCTAGACCCTACATGTTGCATCTAAACCTGTCCCCATGCCTCAATGGGCATGGTCAGTGCAATAGGTAGATATCTCACTACACACTTACACTTGTTGATATGTCTTTATCACCATAAAGACATATGGTAGGTCACCATAAACAAATACAGATAACTGCTGCTAGAGGCATGGGCTTCATGTTATCATAACCATTATTCCATGTTATATTATTTTGGGGAAAGAATCTCATGCAGCTCAGGCTGGTCTTGAACTGTTGATCCCCTTGCCTCTACTTCCAAAATTCTGAGATTACAGACTTGTGCTATGACATCTAGTTTATGTGATACTGGGGAGTGAACCTAAGGTCTTGTGTGGTGGTTTGAAAAAAAATGGTCACCAAAGGGAGAGGCACTATTGGGAGGTGTGGCCTTGTTAGAGGAAGCATGCCACTGTAGGGGTGGGCTTTGAGGTCTCTTTTGCTGGAGATTCCCTCAGTGTGACACTCAGTTGACTTCCTGTTGCTTGCAAGATGCAGCACTGTCAGCTCCAGCATTCATGAGCTGTCTGCCGTGTCTGCCTGCACTCCTCCATGCTCCTGTCATGATAATGGACTGAACCTCTCTGATACTGTAAGCAAGCCACTCCGATTAAATGTTTTCTTTATAAGAGTTGCCATGGTCATGGTGTCTCTTCACAGCAATAGAAAATGCTAACGAAGACACCTTGTCCATGCTATGCAGAGGCTCTACCAGCTAAGTGTCATCTCTGCCTTGAACTTCATTTTAAATAAACAAATAAATGAATATTTCAGTTTTTATACCCCAGTCTTTTGAAACCTGGTTAATGTAAATCTGTCTTTGGAAGATGAATTATTTCTTGATGGGCCATCAAATTTGACTTGTCTACATTGGGTTTAATAAACCCCAAATTCTGTTAAATTCCTAGGTCAGTTAACCTTGTGGCTTCTGTGTAGATGGCTAGTTTCCTCAAGGAAATGGACTTCGTAAGCTGCCTTTCTTCAAACTCTTTTGCATTATATTTGATTAGGAGCAAAACTCTCTTTTCTGCTCTGAAGTTCCTGGAGGTCGGGTATAGAATTTGATTTAGTAACCTGCTTATAACATAAAATATAAATGTACAATTATAATTTAATTTAGGGAAATACTTATTAAATTTATTCTTTTGGAAAGAAATCCTGACAGCAGCATCCAGTGATCCTCTGGACCATTCTACATTCTGTTTCCTTTCAAGTGAATGAGAGACCTGTCTGTGACAAAACACGACAGGGCCATGTATGATTATCAAGATGAATTCATGAAATGTACTATGCTTCCCAATTTGCTCTCGAGTCAGTCTGGAGAAAGCCAGTCACCAAATAAGATAAGCAGTCCCATGTAGAGGTTTCTCTGGGGAAGAATTTACTGGCCATCCATGATGATGGACCACCTCCGAAGTAGATTCCCCCAATCCTGGTGAAACTCTTGGATTCTTGGAACCTCATGGACCTCAGACCACATTTTCCTGGGTACTTTTGGGATAAGATTGCCTAACCAATCTGCTCCAGAAATAACTACTTCAAAATCATTCTTTCAAGCCAACATGCTTTGGAGGGAACACTTGTAATGCAGTAATTCTCATCCTATCTACCATTTGAGGCTTTGAATTGAGGAGATGATGCAACAAAATTGGAGTCTGGAGGGAGGTGGAAAATCCTTCGCAGGTGGAAGTTGGATTAAATGTCCATGAAGGAACTAGCAATTTGTGCCCACTCACCTCTTAGAACTACTATGGATCTGTGAACTATGTGTACCCTCTGTTTTATACTGCTGAAACTGGAGTGTCTATTGTAGTCATCTCAGATTTGTTCTGTGATTCTATGTATGTAACATTCATTTCCATAAAAAGGAACCTTATCTGAGAATCATTTGCAGAACTGCACCAGGTGATTCTCATCTATACCTGAACCTCATCTAGACCTTATGACCTTAGCACTGAGTCCAAGAAGATGCTGCTATAGGAGTAGAAGTTGGGTGACCCTTTTGTGTTCATGTCATTGGCATCTAACAGTCTTTGTTTTCTGGATTTCAGTCCCTACCACTGAACTAGGATTGACTTGTGTGACACAAAAATATTGGAAGAAATTTTAGCATTGTAGATAGCTCTATGGGAAGTCAGTTGGTGCCACAGAATAGCACTCAACAGCCCTAAGGAGAGGTCCTCATGGAGAGGACTTGACTGACAAACATCAGCTTGTGAAACTTGTAGACAAGGAGGAGTCCAGTCCTGCATTTCCTATAAATGACTGCAGCCTTAGCTGACTTGTGATTCCAACCTCAGAAGACTCTTTAATCCCTAACTCTCCAACTGAGCCATTCATGAATTCCTGAACTGAAGAAACCATGAAGCATGATTAAATGAATATTACTACTTTATGCTACTAAATATTGGAGTGATTGTTATGCTCTGGCTTGTAAGTGATATAGTTTGTAAAGAAGAATAAAGGATATCACTATAATTGAGAAAGTCTGGTTACAGTCTTCTATGATGCTAAGAAACACTGGCAATGTGGTGAGATAATATTTGTGGTGGTGCTGATTAATTTGACATTACCCAGGGATGAGAAGTTCATTTATTCATCAACAACACCACCATAATCACTGTCACAAAGAAAATAAATAGCAATAATGACAAACACTAAGAGCTGGTAAGATAATGTACTTTGTGTACACTGTCTCACTTATTTTTTTTTATAGCAAGCAATTTTAGATAATACTATTATCCCTTGTTTTTGTTTTTTATTAGTAAGTTGATACTAAAAGAGTTAAATGATATGGTTAGCATCACCCAGTTGTCAAAGGTCATGTTTTTTTGGCTAAAACATTTAAACTTGTAAACAGAAATTCTCTCTCTCTCTCTCTCTCTCTCTCTCTCTCTCTCTCTCTCTCTCTCTCTCGTGTGTGTGTGTGTGGTGTGTGTGTGTGTAAAACTGTATGTTAAAGTATGCCTGCATAAGTGTACATATCAGTGCAGAATTTATACAAAAGCTTCAAGTATCATTTTTATGGCCTGTATGCCCCTCCTTTTTTTCTTTCTGATACTGCATTTCTCATTGACTTGGAACTCACCAAACAAGCAAGGTTGATTGGTTAGTGAAACCCTGGGACCATGGCCTCATTGGCACTGGGATAATAAACATGCTATGGTGCCTGGATTTTTCAAAGAGGTTCTGCACATTGAACTCAGATCCTCATGCTTACAAGACAAGCCCTTTATTGACAGCTATATTATCTCCTAGCTAAAAATTTTTCTTGGAAAAGCCTTATATTTAGAATATAGAACAAAGGTTCTAGTTGCCCTGGGTAAGAGTACCAGGGAGATTTACAATGATGTAAGATCTGTTTCATATGAAGCTATTGTTTTAGGATTGCTATTGTTAGTTTATATAATAGGGATCATATGGCTTACACTCTGGTAGTAACACAGGAAGATAAATGAGATGAGTCCTTGCTATAAGTAATGACTTCTGCGCCTTGATTTCCTGCTTGCCTTTCCTAACTGAAGACACTTATTGGGACTGTAAGCTGTCACTGAAGTTAAACAAAATAAATAATGGCTTATAAAATTAAAAACAACAACCTGATTTTTATGGCTGTTTTTCTCAGACTGTAAAAACATTGAGAGTAATGGTCACGGCTGAACCAAGCTTAGATAGTGTTAAGGCCAGTTTTATGCTTTGTCATGCTTTTCATTTTGCTTTGCTTCAAGCTAATGGTAAAACAATTGGGAGATTGCTTTGAATCAAACATGCCATGGCAGAAACTTTAAAGAACAGAATATATTAGCTTAATGGCTCAATAAAGTGAAATTCAAATGTTCCTTTTGGCACAAGTCTCACTTAATTTCAGCTCAAATTTTCCAGGAGATTCTTCAAAAGATAATGAATTGGCAACTTATTGGGCTTTCCTCCTTCGATATTTAAGTGAAGATAAACCTATATGATTTTTATATTCAAATAATGAGTAACTCTTTAAACTTGAAATTAAACACCAATTTGTTAAGTATAAGCAAAGTGGGGAATGGAAAGATGTCTAAGTGGTTAAAGGTGGTTGCTGCTCTTGCAGAGGTTTGGAGTTTGGTTCATAGCACCCACATCTGGAACATATAACCCCTTTTAACTCCAACTCTAAGGGATCTGATGTCCCTCTAAACACATATAGGAACATACACAAATATGCAAATATCAAATAGATCTTTAAAGAGTGTAAGAAAAATATCTATGATTATTCTTTGCATGACTTTGTGTGAGGTAGGATGGTAGAGTAGCTAGGTTGGGACCAGGAAGTCAGAGGCTGTGTGTGTGTGTGTGTGTGTGTGTGTGTGTGTGTGTGTGTGATTTCCAGACTAGATTCAGAAGAATATTGAAGTTCAAATTATTGTTAGCGCCAGAAGGAACTCAATAATGGGAGGACAATCTTAAATTCTAAGTGAAAGTAAATCCCCTTCCAATAAATAGATTCTATGTTAGCCATTTTGTAACTCAACAGTCAACAGTCATACAGTCATGAAAAGCTAATTTTTTCTTAAAAATTGGAGAAGTGTAGTTTTATTTTGGGGATCCTCACTGTCCATGCCCTACTTGCTTTTGACTATGTTTGGGTCAGATGTGCAATGCCAAGTGGGCCATAGTGTTTGTGTGGGAATGGGGAGTTCTACTTTCTGAGATCCTGGCTTCTAGATCAATGAGGCAATCATTTCATCTGGAGGTCCTACTTCCTTTTACAGTGCAGTTGTCCCTCTGGATCTATGAGGTGTGATTGGGGTAAGCCCCTGTGGATACTACAATCTTCAAGTCCCTCATATAAATTGGCATATTTATATTTAGCTTATATAAACCTCTATGTACTTCAAGTCATCTTGAAGTGTTTCTAACACTGACAACTATGATAATACTATGTCACTACTTGTTACACTCTATTGTTTAGCAGATAGAGTGCCACCTCTACTGCCAACAGGGGACATGCGTTCTCACCACCAATGGGTCCCTCCATTCTCTCTCCTCTCTATAGACCATCATGCTACTTTCCATTCTCCCTATGTAAAGCAGTCACTCTCTTCTTTGCCTCCCATGCATCCTACCTTATTCTTCATGGGGAATCTACATGTTTTAGTGCAAGAGTCAGAAAGGGGGGGTGAGGATATTTTCAAATGATTTTTGGAAACAAATATGTTCTTGTTTCCTGAAGCCAGTAGGATAGAGGGAAGGCTATGTTTTTGAAATGCAATTGGAGGAACAAATAGAATGTGTGAATCAACACACTGATCCAATATATCAGTGTATTAATCCAGAACTCTGAAGTGAGAATTGATGGAAAGGAAATGCAAGAATAGGCAATAGTTCACTAGCTATACTCAGTTTAAGCCCAGGGTGATGGAAATTCTGTTGTTCAAGAATGTGAATTCTCCATAAATACTATTTGAGCACACCCATTTATTACTCTGAACAAAGTTCCTTTAGTGAATATTAACCATGCCCTCTTCATATTTAGTTGGGTATGGTGATTTATGCCTGAAGCAGGAGGGTTTTTGAATTTGGGGTTAACCTGGGCTATAGAATGAGACCTTGTCTCAAAACCAACATGACAATGAAAGAAAAAGTAGGAGAGGATGAGGATTGTTGAGCCATTTTCACTGGATTCTTTGTTGGGTTTGGAGGAATTGCCAAGCCAATTGTATCTTCTAGGTTTCTTGCAGAAGAGTTGCTGGGAAAAAAGTAAAGTCAAATCTTCATCAGAGTAGAGCTCATCTCTTAACTTGGTGGTGTTTTCTCTATGTAGCTGTTGCTGGAAAATTCCTCTTGTCTAATGTTATCAAGCAAACTGGCTAAATGCTAGAGAAAGCTGCTCATAAAACTGCTAAGATCCCTGTGTTAAAGAGCATCACTTGAAGTTCATGTTGGTGCCCTTGAGAAACTGAGGGTGTACCTTTATAATCATACAGCTGAATATGGTCCTGCACAGCTGGGTCACATTTAACCTTGAAAGGTTGTTCTAAAAGTCACGTTTCCTTCTTGCTGGCCATACTGTTATCTGTGCATCAATGAACACTTTATCATGGCAATGCTTCAGGAATGTGCAGAATAGCTGAGAAGCCTGAATTCCACAGCAGTTTCAAGTCTGCTAGGCTGGTCACCAGTTTTCTGGATCCACCTCTGTGAAGAATGTTGTACTGCATGTGCAGCAGAAGCTTATGCTCTTATTTTGGTTTAGGAAAGGGTATTTTGTGTTTTCAAAGAAGTAATTGAATTAGACTTGTATAAATGAGGTTCAGTAGAGTAGTGGTTAAAGACCTCGACAACGGAGTCCTAGTCTTCAGGTTAAAGACATGTCATTTACTAGGACAGCAGTTCTCAACCTGTTGGTGTAACCCCTTCACTGGATCACCTAAGGCCATTTGCATATCAGGTATTTGTATTACCATTTACAATAGTGGCAAAGTTGCAGTTATGAAGTAGCAACACAAATAATTTCATGATTCGGGGTCACCACATGAGTAACTGTATTAGGAGTTGCAGCATTATGAAAGTGGATTACTACACTATGCTTATGGACCTGAAGGCCATGGCTTTTTTAATTTTACTTTTTCTGACCTTTTGTTTCTTGTTGTGTGTGATGGGAAGAATCAGACCTTCCTACCTGTGAACCCTAGGTAATCTTACTGTGTTTGCCATGTCTGAAGAGACGATGTATGCTATGTTCTTGAAGAATTCAGCAACTCCTTTCTGGTAGTATCTACCATGTTCAGTTTCAAAGGTGTTAAAAGCAGTGCTCATAGCTCATCTTTCTTTGCATTTCTTCTGCCAAGAAGAGTACCAAGTGCAGAACAGATAGTCAGTAACTCTCAGTGAGCAGCTGCTTGCTTTTGGAAACATTTCATCCTCAGCCATGTTACACTAATGATTTCTTTGAGGATGACGAGACCAAGACCTTTATTTTCTTCTTTTGGTGACATGTCAAATAATGTTAAAAAAAAAAGCCTTAGTGTTTTCCAGATTTTCATGAACATTTGAAAAATTGATTCTATTTTTCACAAAAACTTTTGGCAGTAATCAAAAAAGACAAAAAACGAAAGAGCAAAAAGTGCTTAAATGCCCATAGACAGCAGAACATTTTTTCTCTGTTCTGTCAATGTTCTTTGTCCTTGTCCTAGTGAATGCCAGCACTTCATGCATCATAATAGTTTGTGTGGGGGACACTATCACTTCTCTTTCTTTTTAACTTCCTAGTTATCAATATGATCTTGACTAAAAAGGAGCCATGTAAGCTCATAATCAATGCTTTGGTGTCAGTATTTATGACATGAAGTAGAAGCTCAGAAGAGAGTTAAAGAAAGGGCAACCCCAGGTTCACCTGAGGGACAGAAACTCCATGGGTGCCATACGTAAATATTTCTTTTTCAGCACCACTCAAAGTGAATAAGAAAGCCATCCAGGCTTAGTATATCTAGAGGAACAAAAGGAGCCTCCCCAATTAAATGGCTTCTTATTTGGGGTTAGTTTTCTCAGTTTCCTTAAATTTCTTACCATAATAGAAATTCGCAGAGAATGTCTGGGCTTCGGCGTGTGTGTGTGTGTGTGTGTGTGTGTGTGTGTGTGTGTGTGTGTGTGTGTGTGTGTTAATGTGAAACTTATTTTCTCTTTAGAATTGAACTAAATCTACACACATTAATCTGTCAGTGGTTTTGAAGAAGAGCTTACCTTTAAGAGAGTAGAATATAAAAAAGGGAAGGGCTAAGCAGTTAAGAGCATTGAAAACAAAGAAATGAGATTGATACTAGATTAAAAATAAGTTATCTTTACAGTGTTTTTAAGCTTAGAGGAAGTTTTAAGGTCTTTATACCCTTTTGTAAATTTACTTTTATTTTATTATTTTTTATTACTAACATCCTGCATGAATATTGGGTCAAATTAATGGCCTAATACTAGTTTATTATAATTACCAAATCCACCCTTCATGCCAATTTTCTCATATTTCACCATGTGCACCTTTTCCTTTTGGGGATCCTAATAGCCTATTCCATTCATAACAGTATTTAAAGCCAGTTTTGACCAAATGCGTTCATGCTATGATTTCATGGGAATTTCATACATTGTACTTATGTAACCATTACTCTTTCATTTGAAGGTGAAGCAACTGACACCAGAGAGGGTAACAGATTATCTCACAGTAATTCAGGAAGCAGTGAGACAAGGATTCATACCCAACATATCTGTCTCCAATTCCATTTTCCTCTTGTTACATCATGACATTTTTTTTTAAAAAACTTGCAATACAACAATTAAATTCATATTTGGAAAATGTACTGAGCATACTGTTCCAAACACGTTTTGAAAAATAGTTGTAAAAGAATTCCCTTGCTTTCTCTAGCTCACAAGTAGAATTGTTTATATGAGTTTTCATCTGATCGCTCAAAACCAGAGAGACTTATCTGAGCTGCAGAACTCCAAATGAGAGCTGCCAAAGCATAAGTGGATGTTGAGTGATAGATGACTTATTGCTAGAATGTGTTGAATAATGCCTTGTTTTCTCATCGAAGGCTCTATGTCAAAGAAGATGCATTTTAGTTTCTATTTTACTCTGAGGTGGTATAAAAGAGTGGGAATCAGGCTTTAGGTTGAGCCATGTATTATTGAAAGTTTTCTATGTAGTTTTTTTTAAGTTAACAAAGTTGCTATTTACATTAAAGGCTCATTGCCTAGTGAATTCACAATTCTTAATTATTGACATCACAGATCCAAGCAATTCCACTCTAAAGACTCCATTCGGTAATCTTGTCCCTTCTCAGTAAACAGTCTTGGTTACCAGATGGTTGGCAGAAAATGCAACCTGCTAAAATTTTAAATGTGCTGGAGACAAAGGTAAGAAAGGTAACAAAAAAAAAACCTACAACAACGTGATGGCCTGGCTAATCATTGTCTTAAGGAAGTCCCTTTTCTCTTAGAACAGCTCTTTGCCTACTTAACAATGATCATTAAAAGGGTCTAAAAATAGTCTTTTAGAAGCCAAAGGTTTCAATAACAGATTAGAATTACTGGCTGGCTATTTCTTGTGGTAAATAGCTGGTTTACTGTGCTGACTTAAAACATAAAAGGGTCGTTCATCTCAACAGATACTTTCTTCTTCACAAAAAATAAGAAAGTATACAAAAAGAAAAAAAATATTGCATGATCTCTGTAAGTAGATTTTAATTGTATCTACACTATGTTCTTCTCACTTCATTAGGCTTAGAATTTGTGACTGAACAGCCCTATTTGGCCAGCTTGCTGCCTACTTGGAGACTTCAGAAGCAATGACTTTCACAGATTCAAGATTGTTGTACACCCATATCTTGTTTTTAGTCATCTGAGTGGATGGATCAATCAAGGATGATCTGTATTTCATCATATCTTTCTTCTTGTGTAATTTGAACAAAAGCTCTTGTGAAGTCCAGCTTTGTATAATAACAGTGTATTAGCTAGAGGAATAGTCAGATGGGGCCTCCAAATGTAGACTGTTTAGTTTTCTAATTCCAAATTCTTTCTGCAGAGGAAATGAACTCTATTAGACTTTGTGGTTAAAACAAAACAAAACAAAACAAAAACAAAATACAAACAACAAAACAGCAATAACAAAACCCCCATACTTTATTTTTAGTTTTTAAAAAATTCTCCAAAAAGTATATAGAGGGTAGGTAGGTTTTGGATTAACAATGCCACTCAATACTAATAAGAAATTCTAACTCTTTTCATATTTTTGGAAGAGTTTACCAGGTCCCATGTCTTGTGGGCTTGTGGTCCTTAGGCAGAGGTTTGGTGGTTCATACTTTTTGAACTTTAATTTTATGAGAGAAATCTAGGAACAATAGTAGACTTTGGCTCTGACTTCATCATTCAATAGAAGTTGAGTTTCTCGGAGCTTCCTGTCTGACAATTGTCATTTTGCCTTCCTCTCTCCTTTCATTTTTCCCTTGGTATTTTTAGTTTTAGTTTTTGCCTGGGCTACTACAATAGCATTCTATTTTGGTAAATGCAAATTTGACCACAATTTTCCTGATTCAAACCCTTCAGATGGTTATTGTTCTCCAATTTGCCTTCTCACCTCAAGTCTGTAGTATCATCTTAGTCTGGTGGTATGGGCAGCTATTCACATTAAGCTGAATCTGCTTTTACATAGACATATTTTGGACTTAACTTTTTTGGAATATGATTGAGTATCTTTGTTTTAGGACTCAAAACTAATGTCCCATGCTTTCTGAAGGTGGCCTGAGCCATTCTTGTTGCTGTGTCAAGAAGCTGCTTAGAGGATGAAGAATTCATTTTGACTTGTATTTCCAGAGGTGATATAGTCAAACCTGGCAGAGAAGCAATGACAGTAAGAGTGTGAGACACTGTTTGCATTGCATTTGCAGCCAGAAAACCAAAAAAGGGCAGGAAATAGAGTCAAGAAATAGAAAGAGGACAGGAAGTGGGACACAGGAAACAGAAAGAGTAAAGGAAATGGGAACAGGAAACAGAAAGAGGAAAGGAAGTGGGAACAGGAAACAGTAAGAGAACATGAAATGGGAAACAGGAAACAGGAAGAGGACAGGAAGTAGGAACAGGAAACAGAAGAGGACAGGAAGTGGGGTCAGGCTTCCAAAACTCAAGTCCTCCTACTGATGTTTCACTTCCTCCAAAAAGGCTACACTCTGAAAAATGTTTCATAGCCTTCCCAAACAGGACCACCAGGTAAGGACCACATGTTCAAACACAGGGACCTATGAGCTGCAGTAAGCATTCAGCCACGACACTGACTCAACACTCAACAGGAAAGGTATCATTACTTCTTCTTTGTTGTTCATGAACCCTTCTTTGTCATTCCTGGTAACACATTATGCATCAAATTGTTTTTGATCTTTAGACTTTCTACAGCTTTAATTCTTTATATTTTGTACAAGGATCCACCCCCCTCAATACACACACACATTTTAGATACTTATACTTGTGGATCAACTGATGGTTGGCCACCTGGTTTAGAGCAGTCATGCTTCAACTTATGAGTAGTTCAGGTGCTTGATAATATCCAAATTCCTGGAACTCATTCTCAAAACTATAATTCTAAAAGTAATGGAGAGGCTCTATTAGATTTATTTTATGTGTATAAGCATTTGTCTAAATGCATGTATATACACCATGGGAATACTTTTTGTTTTTTTGCAGTGGTCAGAAAAGCACATCAGATATCCCAGAACTGGAGTTAGAGATAATTACAAGACACCATGTGGTGCTGGAAACCTAACTTGGAACCCCTGTATGAGGACAATTGTTCTTATCTGATGAGCCATTTTTCCAACCCCAAATCTGCTATTTGTACAGATGATTTAAGTGATTGGGACACAGGTAAACAGAACAAAAATGTGGAAACTAATCCTTCTAATTCCTTATTGTTACATTCCAGCTATCCTTGGTGACATAAATAAGCAAAATCACTTAAAAATATATATGCATGTGTATATATTTGATTTGTATATATATATATCAGACCTAAATGGCTGAGGTAGTCACACTGAAATTATGGGTGTAGACTCCATCTCACACAGGAACTCTCCCAAATGCAGGTGATGTTCTAAAAGTACTATGGAGATTTTTGAAGATTGATATTTCTATCTATCTATTATCTCTCTCTCTCTCTCTCTCTCTCTCTCTCTCTCTCTCTCTCTGTATATATATATATCTTCATTTTAGTTCTCAGGATTTGGTACAAGCCTTCATACTTAATTCAACCACGTAGTAAATATCTATTGCTTTCAAGTTATCTAAAGGTCAACAAGCATGACTTCAATTACTGGCCCTTATGGTATATTGATTTAGAGACAAGCCTTCAACAAGCAGTTCTTTTCCATAAGACAAAGACCTTACTTCATAAAACCTACTGAATAACTCTTCATCCCCCACTTAAATCCTCATCACATCATTCCATGGCTGGGATCTTGGGTTATTACTGAAACTTGGTGCTTCTATTTACTCTTATCTCCAACCTGGGGCTGGGAAGGGGTTTCTTCTAGAGGTTTTTTGTGTAACTCCTATATAAAATAAAGTTCTCTGACAATGAGAAGTCATGAGATTGGACCCCAAAGCTGCACTTTAGAAAGCCATTGTTATTATTATATCTATTCTGTGTGTGTATTGACCTGCTAGGGGCCTCACAATGAAACTACTGTTTCTGGTGAAGTAGCAGAGCAGCTCAATGCATTTATAGAGTGAACGTACCTAGGTAGACACTATATGGAAGGATAGAAGAACCTTTTGACTATACACGCTTCCTTGGCATTCTATCAATTATACCTCATCAAGGGTCTCCTCTCAGATTTTATCTTCCCTCAAAAATATTGGTTTTGCCTATATTTGGGGATGGACCCAGTATCTCACTTTTGCCAGGCAATTTCTCTACCACTGAGCTGCCTCTCTAGCCCTTTGTGTTCAGATTTTATACATGTACAAGAATATAATATGCACTCTTGTATCTTTTTTGTTTAATACCACACTTGTAGAATTCATTTGCATTGTTGTATACAGGACTGTTCCATTTTGTCATTATGTAATGTTTTATTACACATTCCATTGTCAATTGACATTTGAATCATTTCTGTTTTGCAGCTTGCTGCACATAAGCTTTTGGCACACTTATGTCTCTACATAAGAAGGAGTGGGATTTCTAAGTCACAGAGTAAAACATTTCTATAGGGAAAATATGTGTGCAACATAAACATAGACATTCTGAGAGAGAGAGAGAGAGAAAGAGAGACAGAGAGAGAGAGAGAGAGAGAGAGAGTGAGAGAGAGAGAGAGAGAGAGAGAGAGAGAGAGAGAGAGAGAGAGAGAGAAGGTCTATGACTGGCCAAGAGTCTTTTGCTCACTATTTATATTATAATAATTATAAACATTTTCGTTTTTATGGCTTGTGTTTTCATTAATAGTAATCATGAAGAGTGGAAGTTCTCAATTTTATTAAAGTCCATTTTAACCACCATTTTAACCACTTCCTGAATAATGGCATTTGGGTAACATTTAAGGGGATTTATTTAACTTGAGATTATGAAAATGTACCTGGGATGGTCAGTCTTGAGTGCTAGCTTGATGGCTTAGAATCACCTTGGGAACATCTCTGGGCATGTCTGTAAGAGCTTATCTAGATCTAGGTTATTTTTTTTCTTGAACATTTTTTTTATTGATTCTTTGGGAATTTGACATCATGCACCCCAATCCTACTCATTTCTCAATCCTTTCATACCCATCCTTCATTCTGTAGCATCCCCCATGAAAAGAAAATTTTAAAAGAAGTAAAAAAAATAAATAAAAAATATGAATTAAAACAAGCAACAGCAGCAACAACAAAACAACAAATAAGCAAAACAAAAATGAATAAACAAATACACTTCACTTCTCAGTCTTGGCTGACTTTTCATTGGTCTCGGTGGTACTGGGATCTGCTGTGTACCACACAGTACACTCTTTGTCCACACCACTTTATTTACAAATTTTCATTGTGTAATGAGTTATTAGTCAGGTTCAAGGTCTCTGGTTTCTGGTTCATCATTTATAGTGACCCCTCACCAAAATGCCTTTCAGATATCTTGCTATGTGGCCTGAGTAATGGAGATCCAACAATTATGGCTCCACAGGACCAGTCCCTTCACATAGTCTAGAAGGTCATAAATGGGATAGATGTTGGGGTGTGCCAACTACAAGCCTTGAGTGTATGTCTGAGTGATAGCTGAGTTGGTCAGTCCAGGCCACTGAAATCACACTCCCCTTAGGTGAGGGGCAGAGCCAAATTTCCCATACCTGTGGTGGGGCATTCCAAGTGTGTGTGTGTGTGGCAATGGGGGGGGTAGTCTGAGAGAATAGGGGTGGCAGCTTTCCTGTTAGGGGTTGTAGGCTTTCTCACAGCCACTAAGGGGCTGGGCCAGCTCAGCAGAGTCCTCAATTTCAACCAGCATGGTTCACATGGGCCACTGTTTTAACACAGATCAGGGACATCAACTGTAGCAGCACCATGGACCAGATGCTGTCCTCAGCAGTATTTTGAGCATGGATGTAACCCTGGCTCCATATAGCAGTACAGGACTCTCAGATCTTTATGGGCCTAGTGGCATTGTGTTTCCTAGACTCCAACATGGCCCAGCTCCTTGGATCCATATGGCCTTTGATGGTAACAGGAGCCATGGACACAGACACTGGTTGAGGTAGGGCCATAGACCTTAGTCATGGCCCTTGGCTGCAACTTGAAATGGACATCATCATGGCTCCAACCAGGTGACAGCACAGGCCACCCAGATCTGTATAGTCCCAGTGGCAGCATGACCCTCAGACACCAACATGACCTCAGATGTCAGCCCAGATCCAAGATATCTGTGCAGCCTTTGGTGGTAACAGGAGTAGATTAGGTTAATTTAAGCAGAAAGACACTGTTCCAAGACATTTGATCTCACTGTGAAACCCAAGACTATGTTAATAAAATCAACCTTGGGTCAGTGGGTGGAGCCAACAACTAGTTGACAGGAATTAGCCATAGAGAGTACAGAGGAGCCAGCACAATGGATAGAGAGACATACAGGAAGGAGTAAAGAAAGGACTTGTAGTTTGACAGTCTTTTTGTTTTGGGATGACTAGAGAGATTCTCTCTTGCTTGGTCTCCATCCAAAAAGGGAAGCTTGTTGCTTCTTGACCTCTCTGAGCTAGCAGGTTTTCACTCCAACATCTGACTCCTGAATCTTTACTGGTAAATAGAACAATAGAGAATTAGCTAAAAACTACATTTCGCAGCAGCAGCAGCAAAGCTGGTGTTGGCTGCACCAGAAAGTCTGCCAGGCTGTAGTTTAAATAGTAGATTTAGGTGTAGCTACTAGGTTGACAGAAAAACAGCAGGATACCCCCTAAATGTGGGTAGTACCAGTTCATGAGCAGGAGTTGTGGACTGAATAAAAAGGAAAAAGAAAAGTGAATATGAGTAGTCATCTCCATCTGCTTCCTGTCTGTAGATGCCATGTGACCCAACTGTCTCTAGCTTCTGCTGCCTGTGATTTCCCTGCTGTGATGGACTGTGTTTAAACAACCCCTTCCTCCCTTAAGTAATTTTTTTTGCCAGGTATTTTGTTGTAGCAACAAGGCAAGTAGCTAACTTTAGAAAAATGTGAATAAAACATTGGGAAAAAAATGAGTAAAACCATGTTTATTATTTTGCTTCAAAGAGTAAAGTGTAGGTCATAATTAGCAGGATTTGACTTTTTTTTGTCTATGACTTTTGTGAGAGTTGTTGCTTTTGTTACAGTTTTGGCAAGATTATGCTTTTTTACACTTGTTTCAGTGCTATCATTGCCAAGGATTAAGTTTAGGTTTAGAGCCTGTTTTGACTCATGTGTTTAAAGTATGTCTACATCCAATACCATAGTCCTTACTCTTTCAATTCCAAGACCTTTAGAGTTATCTTTGATATGCAGCAGCCTGAATTTTCCACTTTTCCTTTTTTCTTCAAGACTGTCTTGCTTATTTTTGTAAATTTTACAGTTAGCTTGTTGACTTGCATATCTATATCTACAAGCCCTATTAGGCTGTTTTGTTGTATTTTTATTAAATGTATGAATTACCTTGGGAGAAAACTGACATTGTTCCTAAGTTGATGGCATCTCAGACATGCTGCATCTCTCCCTAATATAGTCCTGAATAATCCTGTTTCTGTCTTTTTAAGCATTATGTATTTCATTCTTTTGTCACTTTATCTCTTTGGTTGGGAATTGAAATTCCATTATTTTCAGTTGTAGTATTGCCCATTTTTATCAAGAACATGTAAGCTTCACCAGTTAAATGATGCTATTTGTGATGGCCATTTTTCTACTGTGTTTTGTTAGTGTGTAAACAACATTGATTTTGAAAATAAAAAAAAATATGTTCTGGACTATCAGAAAGGTTTATTACTATTTTTATATGTAGATAGATTTCTTGCTAGTATTTTACTTAAAACATTTTCATTCATGTTCATAAGAGAAATTAGCTGTAATTTTTTTTCTCCCTTTGATGTTTTTGCCAGATATGGAGTCTAGGGCATAGAGGGCTAAGGAAAAAAAATTGGAAGGTTTTTTCATATGTGTTTATATGAGATTTATTTTTATCATTGAGTATTGCCTATAATTCAGTAGTGAAGATGTCTACATATGGAGTTTTCTTTGCATAGAGGTTTCAGATTATGGATCTACTTTAACAAGATGCTTCACAAGTTTTTTTCTTCTCTGTGACAGATTTCATAAATTGTTCTTCCAAGAGAATTTCTTCTCATCTTACTAATTTCTCAAATATATTGATATTAAATGGCTCATGATGGTCTCCTTGTAGTTTTTAATATATTCAAACTTTGTATGGATTCTTTTCCTTCTATCCTTGCAATTTGACTGTTATTATTATTATTATTATTATTATTATTATTATTATTATTATTATTATTGGTCTTTTTCAGGCCTACCACTGTTTACTTTTTCAGTAAAGAAACATTGAAACCTGTGGATTGGGTATCTATTTTCTATGTTATTAAGTAATGCTCTTGTCTCTCTTTCTTCAGGCCTCATGCAGATTAAACTTACAACTCTTCCTATGCTTCCAACAGGCACTTGGATCACTGATACTCTCTTTCTTGTCTTCTAAGATATACATTTATGTTTGTATTTTTTCTCATAAAAAGTGTGTTAGCTGTGTTTCACAAATTTTATATGTTTCTTGGTAATTAGACAATTCAAAATAGTTTATTTACTTTTAGAAATATGTTGGTAAATTTTTAAACATTTGTGTACATTTTAGGCTTTTTTCTCTGATCAATAATATTTCCTCTAAAATATTTGGAGTGAAAAATATTTAGGATTCACTTTGCAGAAGTTCTACCTGGATTTGGGAAAGAATTTATGTATCCTAGAACTGTTGGAAATGGTATTCCAACAATTACATATAGGAATAGGACAGGTTTATTGTTCAAATCTTTACTTTTTTTGTTCTCCTACATATGTGTCTTTGTCTGCTATGGACCAATGGAAATGTAGTGAACTGTCCAAATATTTTGTGAATTTTTACATTTGCTTTCCACCTCAACATTATTAGAATTTGCTTTACATATTTTAATATATGTATAAACATCAAATTATATTTTGTGGTGATTTTAAAACTTTCTTTTCCTCACATGTTCCTCTTCATCTAGAATTGTTACCTTGCATTGTGTAGTGAAATGTTGTCAATTTTATTTTGGTAACAGAGTTTATAGTTGAGATTTTAAGATTTTGCCCTATTAATAGTTTGTGTTTTCTTATTTAGTAAAGGGTGTTTTATATATAGGGACTTTAACAGAATCTCTGTATTTTAGTCAAAGTTTTGAGATTATTGATATTTGTGTAATTCTTTTTATTATTAATTTGTCCCATTTGTATTTGCTTCCCCTGCTTCTTTTAACTCCTTGTATTAATTAATAATCATTCTCATTGTGCTTTTTTCTTTATTAGTTACCTATAAGTACTTTAGTTTTATATGTTATATACATGCAAAATATATTTTTATACACTTATTTATAGATGAATAATTCTGTTTTTAAGAAAATATAATGAAGAATGTAGGATCATTTAAATTGCAAAGATATAGTATAGCATGTATTAGTTTCTGATTTCAGAAATTTAATAGTGGGATAGTAACTTAAGAATTTACATTCTGACTCAGGAAACAGAGACAGGAGTATCTCTATGAATTCGTGGTCAGCATGGTATATACAGTGAGTTTCAAGATAGACAGGACTATATAGAGAGACTCTGTTTCAAACAACAATAACAACAACAAAAACAAAATGAAAAAAAAAAGGAATTTGTTCTCTGAATTCTGAGTTTTATTAACTTGGATCATTTTAAAGATTGTATATAAACATTCAGTTTTACAGCTAACTTTAAAAACCAAACATTCAATTGTAATTTGTTACACAGTGTTGTTATTAAGAAGCTCACTCAACCTCCCATTTACCCTCCCCTTACACATGTGGTTACATGTAGAGTTGCATAGGTTTCACATTGTCCTCTGAGGTATAAATGTAGCACAGTCAGAAGTGATTAAAAGTTAAGAACACCCGAGGTCAATTTCAACCCACAAACTCACCTTGTATTTTCGAATGTCATCTTAATTTGGTCCCACATCACATAACAACAATCCGGGTGGCTTAAAATAATACAATTTTGTAGTCTCAAAGGTGAGAAAGTTGAGGATGTTGGAAGTCCAATCGCAGTGAGAATGGGAAAGAAAGCTTTTCCTCACAGTGTAGACAAAGCAGCTCTCAGGGCTTCCTTCTTCTGAGGGGCCTCATCTCATAAAACCAGGTTGCCTTCTGACCTGGCCACTCTCAAAGGCTATTCGTGATTGTGTGACACAGGACTCAGTGTACATTTCATCCCTTCCCTGTTCACAATTCAGGTCCTCGCATGCAAAACACATTTTATCCCCAAAGTCTTAGCATTTTCTGGCATTAATTCTAAAACCTAGTTGTATTGTTAAACAGTCATGTCAGTAGTTACCTTAGAAAGTACAGCAGGTTTCCTATTATAATTTAGGTCCTTGCTATTTCCTAGAACATACAAGTTCCTTAAATTATTTTCATGTCGCTTGCTTACTTCCTCCTGTCTTTGCCCTACTTTTCACGTATGCAATGCTTCCATTTTAAAGACCTCAAACTTTTAATATTGTTTCAGACAACTGATATTGTTTGAACTTGATGTCTTATTTATTTCTTTTATTGGGCCTCCATCTTTGCCTGCATTTTCCTATTTTGACTGGGTTTTTTTTTTTTCTGCCAGAAAATTGTTTTTTTCATATCGATTTTCTGGAGATGAATTAGTTCCAAAACAAAGCATTTATTTCTTGCTGGTATAGAATTCTAGGTTGGCAGTTGTTTTAATACTTTAAAGTTATTCACTTCATGTATCCTTTTTCAATTAGTTTCTATTGAAAAGTCATCTGTCATTTTTATTATTACTCCTTTTGAGTCATTGTCTTTTTTCTGGCCTCCATTTTAATAGCTTGACAATGTTTAGTTGTGAGCTATCTTGCCTATTTCCCCCACAGTCTCACTAATTTATGGCTTGATTATCTGTTATGTAATTTTAGCAAATATTTCTTGAAGTACTGCTTCTGCCCTTTATGGTCTCTGGAATTCCGGTTACAGGTATGTTGCATCTTTGCATTGTTCTGCATATTTTTTTTTCATTCTTTTCTTATTGTATAAATTCTACTAACTTGTTTCCCATGCTAGCATGCCTCACTTCTGCTGTTATGAAATCTCTTAGAAAATTATAAACTGCTATTTTATTATATTTTTGTTTCTAAAATTCCAATTTGATTGTTTGCACAGATTACATTTCTTTGGTGAGTTCATCTTATTGATTTTTGTAAATACAGCAACCACAGTTATTTTAAAACCAGTGTTTCATTGGCTCTAACTTTTCTCTGATTAGCAATGTAATTCTTTCTATTGTCTGTGTTTTTACTTTAGATTTTGGCGTGGGGCCTGTCTTCTGGTATGCCTAGTAATTTTAGATTGCATTAAAATAAAAAGATAATTTTAGATTATTTTATTTTCTCCCACAAAAGATTAACCTTACATTTGCTGGCCAGTTAGAAGACTAGATTATTTTGACTCAATCAAGGCTAAGATGATCTGAAATTGTCTTTGAGTCCTTCTGTGTTTCCTCATTTCTGTTTTGTTCCTGTTTCTAGGTCTAGTCTTTTCTTATCTCAACTGAAAATTTGGGGAATTTTTTGAGGCCCTTTTCCTGGGTATGGGCTCATATTAAATTTCATCTCTCCAGTACGATGTTATTGCAGAATTCTCCAGTTACCATTTTTGTTACTAAGCTATGGATTTCCACTTGGCTTGTCTGATTGCTACTTTGTGCAGCTCAGTGTTTTTAAATGCTAAGAGTGGAAGTGTGCAGAATGTTGAAATGCTGAACTCGCTTCTCTGTGATTTTCTCTTTCTCCAGAATGTCAGCCCCTCATTTTGACTGAGTGGCCTCATAATCCATTTTTGTCTCCACAGCTTTGCAGAATTGTTAAAAACCGCTGGGCTGCTGGGTTCTCTTGTTTTTTCCCAGCGTGCTATGACTCATCCTCTCCCAAACAGGCATATAGTCTAGTCTAGCATTTTATAGATTGTGCCTGTCTCCCTGAACCACTTGTCTCTTTGGAAATCAGCCTATGATGTCCCCGTATCTTGGTCATCCTTTAATCTTTCTGAATATTTTTGTTTGCAAATTTATGTATTTTCAAATTGGAAACCATCCCGCTGGACAGGACAACTAGTCTGAGAGGGTTCAGTGCTACTATTGGAGGTAGAATACCTCTGTTGTTACATCTCATGATCTGAAATGAGGTTTCCTTGAGGGTGCTTTTCTGCTCTCTCTTTCCATACGTGTTCACTGGTAACAGCTAAGCAATGCTTACTCATGTTGGTTTTAGTGATCAAGCTTAAGGCTATCTTATGTAGGGCCATGGGTCATTTGAATGCAAAGACATTTTGGAACTAGGATAAATAATTGGTTGCTTTAAGTGTCCAAAAGACAATAATTGTCTTGTGGAGATCTTTGGTCTTAAAATATTTTGATACAGTTAAAATATTTTGATATACAGGATATGTGCTTATGAGACTAGGTCTAGAGGTCTCATCTGTCCTTTTTAGCAATGGTAGAACAACATGGAAATGGTTAGAAGATACACAGACATATGCAAGCATGCACACATGCACACACACATGCACTCATATTCTTACTTTCACTCTCTCTTACACACACTCTCCCTCATACACACACTCTCACACACATTTACAGACACATGCGCGTGCACACACACACACACACACACACACACACACACACACACACACACACACACACGATGCTCACATTCACAGAGGCAGGAGTTGTGAGAGACAGAGCAGGGCCTTGGGAGTTGTTATAGCTTATGTTCAAAGTCTGGTCCTTTTCCTGACAGTTGTATGATCTTTGAAACAATCCTTGGTTGCTCAGATTTCTGTTTCACACCTGTGAAGTGGCCATCCCTCACAGCACTTCTGTGAGGATTAAACAACAGACCTATAAAAAGAAATGAGCCCAGCACACAGCATGGGGCAGGTGCTCGATAACTCCTCCAACCTGTGAGTGTGACAGTGGAAGGTGAGCTTGCAAAACTTACAGTGTCCCTAAAGGCTGTGTGAGGGCTGGATGGTTGGTGCAAAGCAGTACCTGATAAATTATCCTAGACCATACTACCCTTTACATCCATGATCTCAGAAACTAAGCAGGAGTGGTTCTGGTTAGGACTTGAGGATGAGAGAGCAATGGGACAATAAGACCAAGGTCATGTGTAAAACTCTGTGAATGGCCCCCACCCCCTCCCTATCCTGTCTCTTTTTCATACACACACATTTTTTTAAAAATCATTGTTATGAAATAATAGAACAAAATTGTGTTAAGATCATGGCATCCTCTTTCAGAGGAGAAAGAACTGCCTGGCTGGAAGGTAGGCCAGTCCCACTACTTTTACATATGAAGCATAACATAAAATGTAATTGCAGTATGTTTAAATCTTTCCTCCACCACCATTTTATCTAAGGGCCCAAAGAAGGTAGACAAAAGGCCCATGGCACTTTTGAAATAGAATAGAGGTGACCTTGTTCCTGCCTACATTAGCTGTACAGTATTTTTAAAGCTTATTCTTCAAGCTAAGGGGCTAAGCAAGCTCTTGCTGAGCAGTTAATGGTTCTGTGTATGCCTCCCAAATCTGTGTACTTCTGGTGCGTGACTCATTGCTTTCGGGCGCAATAACTTGAACTACATAAAACCAATTTTAATTCTAAATATAATTTTGACTCTTAGGGAAATAATATATAGTGTGCATCCCTTGAATTACCAAGTAGATAAAAATAGTTGGAATTAGGTTATCATCTGTAAAGCTAAAAAGGGTAATTTCTCAGCTGCATTTTTGAATTGTGGCATATAGCAATTTTACAAGGAAAGCGTATTTAAATATGGCACAGGCACACAGTCCTCTCTGAGGTATTCAGCTAATTGGAGGATGACGCCAGTTTTGTTCTGAGTTCACTATCATTCTCTAGCTCTTTGGTTTTAATGAGGTTTTCAACTTCTTTTCCTTTTCGAGAGCCACACATTTGCTACCCTCTGCTATTTTACGTGATTTAAGCTCTGACTTTCAATTGGCAGCACTCACATTGTTAAGAGGGAAGAGTGATTCTTGTTTGATGGATCATTAGATTTGGTTTTAGGGTTTTCCTCTCCAGTTTACATTAGTCAGTTTTATGTACCCCATGCCTCGTTTCTTTTTCCCAGTTCACATAAATATTGATGTCATCTTCAATTGGAAGTTTCAGAAAAGGAATCAGTAAGGCTGGCTCCAATAACCATCGGTTGTAAAAACCCGTTCCAGGCAGATCTATCAAAATTAGCTACCTTTTCAGTACATAAAATCCATTTATGCAAAAGGAAAATCAAATAAACTCTCATTTAAAAATCTGTATTTTTTCATCTGTTTCCTTTATTAAAAATGACTTTCTGTCACTACTAGTTGAATTATAGTGTTTTTCTAATAACGCACATGAGTAATCTATCTGTTTGCAGTTTTCAGTCTCTCTCAGTTTGGACATCTTTCAGTTTTTAGAGACGACTGTATGGGCATGCTGCAACTTTGTTAGGGTAACCAGATTGACGTTTTAAACATGTGTCTAATAAAGCACTTGGAAAGGATCTGGAATTGGGGAGAATGGGAATACAAACACTCTCCTGATGGGCAAAGATCTTGGCCTTGGGCCTTTGCAACTTACCTCCCCAGTTCTAGACCAGGAGTGAAGGGGTGGCCTCTCACCTATGCCACTACAGTTTTCTCATTCTCTACCAATCACTTTCTATCCTGCCTTCCAGAAAGCTCTAGAACAATATGATTCAATAGGGTATCCAATCTATGAATATTGTCACTTAACAACTATAATTACATAACATTTAAATTTTAGTTCCTCAGCAGAAGGAGCCTAAGAAGGGCCCAGGGTTCTGCAGGGAAAATTCTGTATTGCATTCTTCTGGGTTGTCACACAGCACCTTCTTCATGGCATAGAAAACAAAATGGTTAAATTGGAAAAAAAAATAGTAGGAAACACATTATCCTCAAGGCACTTTTCTCATTCAGTGAATGATCTTCATTCCTTCAAAGAGTAGGGCTACTGTCTTTTCAGTTTTCCACTGCCTCTGTATTTTTTTAAAATCTCTCTCTGTGTTTTTGTCTCTCTGTGTCTCTGTCTCTGTTTCTCTCTGTGCATGCCCATGTATGTGAGTAAGCTACAGGACAACCTTGGGATACCCTCTATCTCCATTGAGATAAGCTCTCTCATTTTGGTTTGGTGCTCACCAATTAGGCTAGTTTGGATAGCTGGTGAGCCACCACTCTTGGCTCTTAACTTGATTGCTGGGGATCTAACACAGGTCCCTGTGGTTCCAAAGAAAGTGCTTTACTGACTAAACCATAAGCCCAGCATTGGTTGTTTCTGTTTTACTGATAATAGACATTCCACTGTCCCCAATTTTCGTTCCTAGCCCCTTCTCTAAATAGAATCTGAGTGCAGCCTCTGGCTTGTTTTGTGAGTGATTGCTGACATCCTTTAGCTTGTCTCTACATTCCCATTTGTGACAGAGTATGGTTTAACAGTCCACTAGTATGCTCCCTCACATTATAATGTTTCTTTACCACTGTTCTGTTGCAATTACTTTCCTTATTTTCAAAACTGATGAGGAAGCATCTTCTTAGCTCAGTTGATAACCAGCCTCCAGTTGAATCTGAGATGCTAACTTCAGTTAGGACTCGAAAGCGAGAAATCATTCCTGTCCACAGACTTGCTTCTCTTCTTTACTTTTGCACCAGTAGCCACTGTGGAGGGAGAAATGTTCTCACTCTTCGCTTCAACCTGCAAGTAAATGTCCTTCCTCCCCTCCTCCTAAAACCATAGGTCTAAACCTCCAGTTCTTTGAACAGTCTGTCTCCTGTCTTGTCATGATCATCTGTAGAATCGCTTTTTAATCCAGAGCTTTGAAGATGGTGTGTCACTCTTATATTCTCTCTGCCACTGCTCTCAACATCACTCCTTATGATTCCACACTACTTAGAAGGACCATCTATCCTTGGACCATTTCTCCCTTAATTGATTCTAATAGTTAAACTCCTGACCTTGCCCCATTGTCATTGTCACTTTTGAGAGTTTGAGTATTAACATTTCAGCCTCTTGTTCTCTAAGTACTCCCTTCTGCTTTTTTTTCTCACTTTTTCCAATTACTTTTAGTTCAACAATACTATACAGGTCTAGAAGGACATGCAGTTTGTCTTTTTCTACATTATTCTGCGTATCTACTGCTCACCTTTTTCTAACTCCTTTGTTATTATTCTCCCCCATTGTTCAATTATTATCCAACTACCTTTCAACTTTGCAAATACATTTTTCTCCGGGCTTAAGTAAATTACCTTAATATTTCATTTTAAACCCAACTCTATGGACATCAAGGGGCCTTCTGGCTTAGCAGCTAATCACTATAAATTTCCTTGGCACATCCATTCTGTTTAGTGAATGGTTGCTTCATGCATGAATTTTGCTCCTCAAGTTCATAAAACTTTCCCACTTACCTTTATTCCCAATTCATTCAGCTTTCTGATTTACTTGGAAAATAGCTTTGATCAGAAGGGACCTTCTACAAGCTCTACTATGCCACCCTGTCACCTCCCATGTTTGTACATATTAACTCTTCTGTTTGTTGCTATGGATGCCCTATCTGAGCTCCAGCCAAAGGTTGGTCCCATCCCTTCTGTACTTGGTTGATTCCTTATCTTCTTCTTTAGCCACAGGATTTGCCTCAGCATCTCAGAAGTCTTGTATTCTTAGTGTGGACCTTTCTCCTGTGTTATTCTTATTACGTGTGAATGCCCTTTTGTGTTGAGAAAATAGAAAGGGAAACTTTCCTTTTCTCTGATTCCTTCCTGAGAAACACTGCTCCATTTTTCTTCTGCATTAACATCACCAATTTGTCTGCTTGAGTTCACTCTAGAACTCAGTTTGGTCAGGCAGATCTTTGACCCCACCATTCCATTAAAATGGTGAAAGCCATCCATGATTGTCATGTTGTTGAGTCAAAGTCAGCTCCCTGTCCCTATCGTATTGGACCTATTGACAGTGTCTGACCCACCTGATCACTCATTCATTTTGATAGACCTGATCCACTCAGTTACCTGAAGACATCCCCCATCCCTCATCTAGTAGCACTGGTTTCTGCTTAGTCTTCTGCTTAGTCAAAATAAGGTCTTCTCTTTTACAGTCTCTTCTATGGAGATCTTATTCCATTTGATGTTTAAATCGTGTCCCTTGATGATTATTCCTTACTTTATATCTTCACCTTAGATAATTTTTGGTGAACTTTAGATTCACGGACATTTGCTTTCTCAGCATCAAATATCCTTGCATTTACCTTCATAATACTCAAGTCCCGAGTGTCTGAACCTCCTTTCCTATATAGACTTCAGCTTTAAAAATTTATTATTTGCCCATGTATTACATCCCAGCCACAATTTCCTCTCCATTTCTCCCTTCCAGTGCTTCCCTTTCACCTCCTCTCTCCCCCAGATCCACTCCTGTTCTATTTCCTTCATTAAAGAGCAGGCCTCCCAGGGACATCAACCAAACATGGCATATCATGTTGCAATAAGACTGGGCACATCCCCTCATATCTAAGGCTAGACGAGGTAACCCAGTAGGAACAAAAGGGTCCCAAAAGCAGACAAAAGAGTCAGAAACAGCCTTTTCTCCCACTGTTAGGAGTTCCACAAGGACACCAAGTTACACAACCATAACATATATGCAGAGGACCTATGTCAGACTCTTACAGGCTCCCTGATTGTTGCTTCAGTTTCTGTGAGCCACTATGAGCCCTGCTTAGTTGATTCTGTGTAGACCTCATTTTTAGCTTCACTTTCTCAAGAAAAAACCCTCTACAACATCCTCCTTTAGCACTGTGTGCTTGTGCTCCAGAGAGTCTCATGTGTCATTCTACTAAATGTGTGTACTCTGGACAGATGGTCCTCTAGCAGACCATTGACTACTGTTTCTCATGACTGCATCTTCAGAAGCTAGCTCAAAGCATGAAGGGATCAAAAGGAACTATTTAGGGAAATAATAAACAGAGATGATGTAAAATATACTGGCAATGCTTATTTGAAGCAGTGTGACTGATTTTAGGTGTTACTAATCTCTTCTGGATGCTAAAATATCAAGCTTAAGGGTACAAAGAGAATTAAGTTCCCATGGCATTGTGATTAAAAGCATGGGATGTGGGATCGGGATATTTAAACTTTCCTGATTGCCAGTTCTTCACCTTTTAAATGATGATAATGACAGTTCCAGATTCACAGGGCTTCAATGAGAATTTAATAATATGGTATAAATGATAGAGTGAAACACCTAATAAATGTTTAATATGTTGTTATGGTGATGATCACACCACACCCTGAACAAGGTGCATACCAGGTAGAATAGTGTGGAGGGCAGGAGGATGAGAAGCTAATGCTGCTCAGGGAAGTTAGAAACAGCTTCCCAGGAAAGTCTCCATTCCAAATGTCTCTAAATGATAGCAATGGTCTGTCCCCTTAAGGGGAGAGGGAAGAAAGGTATGAAAGATTGCATGCACATGCTCAGAGGGGAAGGGGAAGAAATGTATGGAAGACTGTACGTGCATGACCAGGAAAATATGGCTACAGTTGGAAGGAAAAGTACTAAAGTTGGAAATTCTAAAAATACATTTTATGCTAATTTTAAATTCCAAACAGCTGAATACACAGTTCTGTAAGTGGCTCAAGTATTATTTTATTTCTTAAAAATAAGCTAATGCTGTCTCAGAAAAATCTCAAAAGGATTCATGTGCATATACTTTATGGATTTGATCCTCTGGAGCTAGTTTCTATCTTCTTTTCAGGTCTCTTCTGAATCCACATGCATTTTCAGATATTTTGTAGCACACAAAAGTTTTTACAGTCTCTACTTTCTCTCCCAACCTTATATGCTAATAACACTTGATTGTATAAATGTAAAGGTTAGGTTGGTTTTATATACCTAAATAAAGCAACAGAATCAAGATTCAAACTCAGTCTGTTTGACTCCAACATTTATCATCATAACTTTTAAAACCTTCAGCATGCTATTTAATTGCTATATAATAGTTCATTTAATGACTATACCATGATTTACTGAGATACCTCTTATTGCCAGATAATTTGTAACTTTTCACTGATATACATGCTGACATTCTGAATACCTTGAAAGTATGTCATTGTCTGTTTTAGAGATAACATATTGTAAGAGATTCTTGAAATTCATTATGGGGCATGAATCATGCCAAAAAGCATGAAGTCTTAACATATCGACACTTTGCTTTCTAGAAATACCTATGGCATTCCTGGTATTCTAGAAACAGTTTATTTCCTTGAAAAGATTTCCTACTTTTGATGGATAGGTCATATATATATAATGCTTTATGGATCATCTTGTAATGAATTCACTTCTATAAGTTATTCCCTGCAATCTGCCATTCACATAACAGTTACTTACCATGATAATACTAATTTTAAACAATTGATCTGATTGTCGGTCAGCAAAACCTCAGGAAAATATAAATTGTTAAGAAAAAAGTCGAATAGAATAACAAGATGTGTAAAAATGGCAAAGTAAGAGCCTCCCCAGCCTACTTGAAGCTGCCCTTACTTCTGAATGAAAAAAATAAGATATTTCTCACCAAGGCGGAGTTTGCTCTTGTACAACTCACTGAGGACAAATGTTATTTGGAGGTTAGACACTGGTCACCTTTCTGTTTCTAGGACATGCTTTTTACGTTGCCAGTCACCAAAATATATCAAAATAGACTCTCAAAGACCCCAAGTGTTCTAAATTTATCTCACTCAGTTTTTCTGGTTTGGGAACTCATTTGGAAATCTCACAAGGCCAACTTGTCTGCAGTAATTTCTAGTGCTTCTTGTTTGGGGCAGGCTGAAAAAAGCTCCGAGAGGTGCTAAATTTGGTGTTTGGCAGACACTGTAACACACAGGAGAAATCCATAAAGTGTAAAACCTAAAATATCAAAACTCTTTGACATTTGAAACAAATTTCTAATGTATGAGGAGAATATGAAACATAACATCTGCATAAATCAGTTGTGTGGATGGCCTATGCGACAAAAGCAAATGAGGTCAATAGGATTACAGATTGTTTTCTTTTATGCTGTTCAGTTTATACATGATATGAATGGATTATAGAGTTGAAGGGGAAAATCTCATGCCTATTTCTTACCGACCAAAAGTGCTGTGAAAGTTTGTCCCAAATGAACATTTAATATATCATCAATAAGAAAGATGAGGAGTGTGGTAAGAGCTAGGGGCTGTTTCTGCATCCACACGTGTCAGCACACAGTTACTTAAGGAATCTTGTATCTTAATTTCTTTATTCACAAGATAAAACTGATAGTATCCACCACCCAGAATACTTTGGTGATTTAATTTAGACAGTGTTTACTAAAACACTGAAAAGAAACAAACAAAGCAAAACTAGAAGACTATGTAACTATGAAATAGTGGGTTTGGGTTTTTTAATTTTTAAAGATTTATTTTATAAAATTTAGTGTTTTCCCTACATATATATATATATATATATATATATATATATATATATATATATATATATATACACACCACATGCTTATCTGGTGCTTGCAGGAGCTAGAAGAGAGCATCCCATCCTCTAGAATTGGAGTTATGGGTGGCAGTGGGTTACCATGTGGGCACAAGGAACTGAACACGTATCTTGGACAATCACCCTTAACTGTTGAGCCATCTCTCCAGCACTGATAGTTTTGTTTTTGCTAATTTGAAATTGAACTGAGTTTTTAGGACTGAGTGGGACGTTATCATTGAGTTTAAAGGAAAAAAAAAACCCATCATTAAATTTGTTGAACAGACATTGCCAATTAGAATGGGTGGTGCGAATCAGGTACCAGTACTTAGGGGCCTCTTCATGAACTGCCTTCCTGCTCCCAGCACTCTGTCTTCTTCATCGAGGACTTGCTGTGGATGTGTTATTGTGCAAATGTTCTTTTCACTTGGTTAAAAAAAAAGACAGGAATTAAAACCGAATTTTTAAAAATCAACACTGTGGATCTAATTAAAGATTTAAATACCCAAATGCCATGTGAGTGAATAAGGAAAAAATTGCTGAATTTTGCAGATATATTTAGATATGCTACTTTTTCTCCATCCCAACAAAGTGATATCACCATGCAGAGAGTTTGCCAGAAATGATGCAATAAGAAAATGATTGTTTAGTGTTTGGGGAAATTCCAGGCAAATTGGGCACCAAGGGGAAATCCACAGTAGGTCTTTGAATCCAGGCCCATAGCTGGGCCTTCCTCCCCCAAGGCAAGTTCTTTAGAAGGTTTAGTCAGTAAAGCCCTCTGATAAGTAGATGTCCTTTCGGAGGCCATGTGTGCACGCTGAGAGAAGTTTTTGACCCTGGTCCTGCTGCATCAGCTCTGAGCTCAAGTTACTACGTGTCATAGGCTTTTGTTCAAATATCTGCCTATTTGTAATTGGAGTCAGTGGAAAGTGCTAGCTGTAACAGGGAGTTGGATTTGGCCTTGCATTTTGAAGAATGGAACAATGGATTAGTATTTATTCTGCCAATGAATTTGTAGTTTAAATGTCTTCTTTAGAAGTCCAGATAACTTCTGGTTTGTAGGTATATTTATTGGACCAACTTTAAATTTTTTTTCCTCCCAAGATTTTGGCTAGTCTTATTGAGGTATTTGTTTCAGAATTGAACTTTCCATGCAAATGCAAACTAAATGCCATCTTCTTTCATCCTGTGAATGTGAGATTGTGTTTTGGATTTTCTTTTTGTTTTGAGTCAGGGTTTCATTTATCATAGCACAGCTTCCAACTTGCAGTGTAGCTAAGGATGACCTTGATCTTCTGTTCATCATGCCTCTACCTCCCCAAGTGCTGGAGTTACAGGCATGTGCCACTAGTCCTGTTGTGTTTGCATTATACAACCAATTATAATTGCTAGAGATGCTAGACATATGAGAGCTAACATAATGCATGCTAATTAACGGTCACCAATGACAGCTTTGCAAGAGGGAGGCTAGTTATGTGATGAGGCAGGTGAGTGTCTACTACTGAAGAGTAGACTGAGAAATAAGATGGGAAATTCTGTGTTTTTATTTGGCAACAATAAAACAATGTTTTAAAGGTAACCTGGAGCAAAATTGGAAATCTTTTTATTCACTCCCCAGTTTTATTTTCTTCCATAAGCCTGTTTGTCTGTTATGACATGTCAGTAAAACCAATTCAGCAGTGTCACCTTGAATAACCTTGTAACTTTTTATAAAGGAAGCTATGTCTTGCTGAAGTTCAACTTCTTGGTCTGGAACATAGCTCTGTGGAAGAACACATGCCTAATATGTATAAAACCCTCGGTGTGGACCCCAGTACTAACAACAATACTTTTTTTTTCTTTTTAATTAGTTCTTCAGGAATTTAAAGTACATACTACACACAATAATGCATTTTGATCATATTCACCTCTCTCCCTTCTCCCCACTCTTACTCCTCCTGTATCCAACTTCCCTTCCCTATCTACAACTTTGTGTCCTCTTTCCTGTGGAAAAACAAAATTAAAATTTTTAATTGTGTGTGTTGTGTCTTTAAAATGTGTTTGCTTGGGTGTGTGTGCATGCACGTGTGTGCCAGAGTGCACATGTGGGGGTCAGAAGACAACCTGAGGTATCAGGCCTTGCCTTCCATCCTATTGGATACAGGCTCTCTCCTGCTGTTCACTGTTCTTTAGTTAGGTCGGGTGGGTGAGTTTGGAGTGATACTCCATTCCCTCATCTCCCTATTGGAGTGTGCTGTGCTGTTTGTATTTTATACTGGATATGAACTCTGTGTCAAGCTTGCACAGCAAACATTTTACCCACAAAGTCAGCTCACTTCTTAACTTTTTAATAATGAATCCCACTTGTGACAGTGAGCATCATTTGTTTTCAATGTTTAATACCACAGAACTTCCTAAATTGAGAACATTTTCATGTTTACACTGTTTTGATATTTTATGAACTGGGATCACTTTAAGATCTCAAGGAAGTCTGGACCACAGACAGTAATGTGTGTGTGTGTGTGTGTGTGTGTGTGTGTGTGTGTGTGTGTGTGTGTGTGTGTAGGGGTTTGGGTCCCTTTTCTACTAACTCCCTCATGGACTCAAGATTATTTCAGTCAGTCATAGGGTTAATGTATGTTTTGTTTTAAAGTTTGGCCTTTTATGCATTTACCTGTCTGTCCCACATTATTGACAAACTAGAGACCTGTGTGCTTGTCTGCCTGCCTGGGTGGATCTGCCTGAATGACTGTTGCATGTCTTGTTCCTTGGTCTGAGTCATGCCTACCCAAACTATGTGTTTTTGCCAAGATGGTGCACAAACAAGTTGTTCATTGTTCATCTGTCAGTAGGGCCAGGATATGAAGCTTCTAGAAACTTCAGGAATTATTCAGCTCCCCTTTCTCTGTCTCATTCATTAACTGTGTGGTTTTCTTTCTTTTTATTTTTTAACCTCAAAAAGAAATCTTTTCATATAGTTTTCTATAGAAATCTCTCTGAGTGTGCATTTTTGCCTTGAAATAACATCTGTATTTTCAGGTCTCTTCATTTTTTTTGTTAGTGCAAATGAATGAGCATATCTGCTCTGAGGTGAAGAGGAGGAACATTCCATCCTCATGGCCAAACTGGACCTGAGACACAAAGGGTTTTCCTCTTTGCATTCTATCTTCATGGCTGCAATGATAAAGTATGAGGAACCTTGGCAGATTCCATGGCAGGCAAGGATGACCTAGGCAGAGGAACAAACATGCCAGGCAGACAGAGCTTAGTGAGAAGTTTTTATTAGAAAGGGAAGTTGGGGGAGAAAGAAAGAAACAAGAGGTAAAGAGACACAGAGACAGAGTGAGGACAGAGGAGAAGGAGACAGGAAAAGTCTTGTCTGTCCCAGGAGAACAGAGCAAAAGAGAGAGGGAAAGAGAGCAAGTGGAAAGAGAGCGAAAGTGTGTGTGTGTGGGTTCTTTCTTTTAAAAGGGCCCTTTGCACCTGGGCTGACCAGGATACTGCCTGAATGCATCCTTCGAGGTGACAAGGGCAGGCCAGCATAATGCCTGAATCCTTAAAATGGTTAGACCACACTTAAGACACAAAGAGTCTCCTTTTTTTTTTTTTTTTTTTTTCCCACCCCTCTCTAGGCAGCTGTTCACTTCAGGATTGTAAGCTTGGACTTCTAGTAGCCAAGTGAGAAAAACTTGAAACTATTCTTGAAAACTTTCTTCATTAAGTTAAACCTATGGGTGGAATCTCTAGTCTGTTTCATCTTAGGCCAATGGTTATTACAACAACAAAACAAATGAACCAACAAAACTCTGGCCTTTATAGAACTTACATTCTGGTCAAAGTCGACAGACTATAGACGATTAGATAAGAAAAGAATGTGAAGCCAAGTGTCATGGTGCTGTAATATCAGCACCCAGGAGATAAAATCATCAGGGTATCCATGCATTCCAAGCCAGCCTAGACTACACAGAAAGTACCAGATCAGCTGGTTCTATACAGCAAAGTCCTCAGCAAACAGACACACAAACAAAAACACACAAAATAAAACAAAATGGAAAAGAATGTGAGTGTGTAAGTGTTAGGGAGAGATACAAGGAAGGGTGAGGAGACTGAAGTCTTGTAGTGCTGTTTTTGAAAGAATGTTTTCAGAATATCGTTCTATAAAAGAGTCATGTGGCAGTCAATGAAATCATTCTGCACAGTTGGGAATTCACATGGCTTTCAGTTTTCTTTTTCATAAATCATCATTATAAATGACATTGAAAGGAATATCCTTGAAACCATATCACATACTTATAGTAATTTTCTTTAGGCTGATTTTAATGTTTAACTTTTAAAATAATTAATTCTTCCAAGATAAATATTATATTATTAAGTTTTTTTCTTTACTATTTCACACTCCTGTCAATGAAGACACTCTATTCATTTCTATTTTCTATTTAAAGAAGACTAGCTTTAAAACAAGGCCCATCAAGAACAGGGAGGTTTTCTGGCACTGGAGACATTTTTGTAGGTAGTAGGAATTTTCTTCATTAGGGTATTATTGACTGAAATCTGGTTGGGTATTTGAAAGACCTGTGAGGTCTTAGGGTTCTTTTCAGTTTTAAGATTAGAGGTGGAGGGAAAAAAGATGGCAGGACACTGAAAAATCTTGCTTCTTAGACTTTATAAAGAGACAAATTAGCAAATTAGGTTTTTTTTTTTTTTTTTTTTTTTTTAATAAAGAACTCCAGAGGCAGACAGATCTCAGTGAGTTTGAGGTTAGCCTGGTCTACAAAGTGAGTTCTGGGACAGCCAGGACTGTTACACAGAGAAACCCTATCTTAAAAAATAAAACAAACAAACAAAAGAATGCAAAAAGTAAACTAGGGTTCTATTATTTGAAAATATTTGCCAAAATGTATGGGTTGATAATTAGTTTCCAATATGTTATATTGATTGTCACTGGAGTTGAGACCTAGGGAATATTATTAAGGTTGATGGTATTTTGAAGATAAGGATGGTGTCAATGACTTTATTAGACAAGGGAAAGAGCTAAGCTATACAGTCCAGCTCTCTGTTCTGATGAGGCATTGCATGTAATGATGCCTCAAGGACTTTGCCAAATGTGGGCACTTGATCTCACTCATCTCAATCTCCATAGTTGTAAGAAATAATTGTTTTTCTTTATAAGCTACCCATCCTGTATTCTCTTTTAACAACACAAAATGGCTTAACACAACAGGGAGCTCTGCAACTTTTTGGAGAGTGGAATTAGCATGGTCAGCTAAGGCAGTAGGTTGACCTATGCTTTACTGCAAAAATAACTCAGTTGCAAAAATGTTTGCATAGGTCAAAAAAAAAAAAAAGAACTAAGTGTAAGTTCTTCTTTTCTATGCAGAAATACAACAGTCCTTAATCTGAGTATCAATAGCTCTATCAATTAATACTTAAATCTTATTGATTTAATTGTGCATTAACAAAACAATGTTGAACACCCACTAATTCTAGGCAGTCTGATGGACTTTGGGGACACAATATCAAAATGAACATGATTTTTGTCTTCAGTGAATTTATACAGGTGGAGGAAGACCAGTGATTTAACAATTTCAGTGTGATATGCACTATGATAAAGACTCCATAACACATATCACACACATGTCAAATAGTGAGGAGGTATCCTACATCAAAGGGATGTGGGGAAAAGTCATGCCTAGATAAAGAAGAAAAGACACAGAATGAAGATGAGGAGAACCTCATTAATATTCTGGCTTGAATCCAGTCTGTTTGGATGACCCTGGGTAAAGACGTTAAACCACACCTAAAATAAGTGGGAAATAATATTCGCTTAATACGAGTTTTGCAAAAATTAAGTATAAAAGAAATTGAGAGCCACTGATATAGTGAGAAACATGCACAAATGCTGAATTCATGTTCACTGAGTCTTGATATACACACTACTAGCTTACCAGAGCACTTCTTCCCTAGAGCCACTGTCATGATCAGTGCACTGGGAAAGCAGAGATGGGACAGGATTTTTTGAAATGAAATAACTTCTGCCGCTATAACCAGTGTGCTTTCTCAGAGTAGTACATTGCATATGAATTTGAGCTTGGAAAGAAGTCTGTGGATTTTCATGAAGTTGGATTCAAACTGTGTTATAATTGGACACAACCCAGAAGTCAAGTGCAAGTTTTCTATTCATTAAATTTCTTCCATTCTGATTACCCCACATCTTGAGTAACAGCAGAGATGATTGCTCTGTATTGATGATTAGATAGGTCAAATAGAAGTTACCCATATATGGAAGCTAACATTCAATGTGCCAAAATACCTTTGAAAGGAAGGAAGTGCCCCAAATCAGAGGGCACATAATAGGAGCTATTGAATACATGACTGTGGGGGAAGCAGTTCAGGTTTTCTGGGTCTCTAGGGATACTCTTGTATCTTGTTTCAGACTGTCACTCTCTTCTGTGTCATGTCTAATGTGACAGGTTGAGGAACGGGGTTCTATCTTCCAGGCTCTGTAGTTTATGACAGAATTAAGCTCCAACCTTCATGGAGCATGGAGTCTTAAAAAAAAAAAAACAAAAAACAAAAAAACAACAAAGAGATGACTCTTAAAGTGTGAGAATTCAGCAGACTATGAGAAATTTTAGTACAGTGGCTCATCAGAAGGTCTGGGATACCTGGGTTTGAGTTCTTCTGAAACATGAAGAAAGTTACCAGAAGGATTCTCATTATAAAATAAGCTGTCAAAGGGATTTCTTTAGTTTACATTTTAGAACAGTGTACAAAGATCAATGGTGTAGCATTTAGTTGAGACCTAGAAGCATTTGTTCTGTGTAGACTGTATGAGATAGTGACTTAGAGCCAATATTCACTCAGTCTTAATTTTTCAAAACTGGCAGCAAAGGAGAAGGCAGGCAACTTTCCTATGATCAAATGAATGAAAAATTCAGCATTAAAAAATAATCAGCATAACAATAATTTTAGTGAAAAAAGTCAATAGTGGAAACTATCAAAAGCCATGCATAGTAGCCAACAAGAAAACTTGATCAGATCTTTTGAAAACTTAGTTGCCACTATGTGTTATAGGCTTTGAAAGCCTCCTACCTCTTGATTCACTCCTTCTATTCCTAGCACTTGGTCCTGAAGTGAGTTTAAGCAAGTCTAAAGGATAGAGGGAAGAAATCTTAATAAATACACTTACTACAGAACCATTAAGAACACATTGAAATTTTGGAGATTACCTCAAGCTTCAACAATATAGCAATTGATTAAATTATGTTAATCTCATGAAATCTTCTTGAAATATGGAGCCAACAGAACTGATGAAACTGGTATGTGATGACTTGAGTCACTGCTTATATATGCTTAATTCTGATTCTCCATGACATTAGCAACATTACCCTAATTAATTAACAATTCTGCACATTGTATCATAGGATATTCGGGTTCTGGTTTTTACTATGCACTTTTGATTCCATTGCAACATAAAAGTAATAACCCCCACATTTTTCAAAATAAAAAATACTGGAAAGAAGTATACTATTTTGTTTTCAATGCTTGGCCTTCAGCTGTGAGATGTATCTATTCGTTCTTCCCTTCTCTTCATTTAAAAATATACCCAAATCAGTGTTTCTAACTTTTAGAATAGACATATGAACATCAAGCCTGGGGGGGTTCTTTTTGTCTCTCCTTAAAAAGCAGCCCTGTTTTCTGTTCTACTAAGTAAGGAGAAACATTCTTTGGAGAAGAAAAAGCCTGAGGCATTCACTTCATAAATAGGTCACTAATGACTTAAAAAGTCATGGACCCATAGATTTGTGGGGTTGAAAGGTCACCGATTTCAAGTCAATACCACTTATTCCAGAATAAAGAGACAGTTATTTACTGAGTGCCTACTGTGTGTAAAAACTGCTTTGTATCTATTTTTTTTAAACCTTTTTTGCATTGATAATCCCTACTCATTTGTTCTTTCAGGAATGAGTCAAACACCCTGACTCTTCTCAGCTGGTTCAGGTCAGTGCCTTTTTGTCTTGTAGATTTCATTTATGGGGAGCTTTGTAAGGATGAGGACCATATCCTCAATTCTTGGCTTACAGTGAGCATGTAGGCAAACTGGCAAATATAAGGGAGTTGAAGGTAAAGGGCTAGGGACCCTAGCAAGATAAAACAGCAAAAGAAATGGTACTTCTACTTAAAGATCTTTGGAATAATTTTAATACAAGAACAAACAAACAAAAAACCCCAAACAGTGAATATTTAAAAACAACAAAAAAAGACAGTGATAGAAGTCATAGTGTTTAATGTGCTTGTTAAATAAATTAGTAACATATGATTAATGCTTTTTTCCAATAGAAAGCAAAAATACTAAGAAAATAAGATATGAAATGGCTTTTGTGTACATTTCATCTGATTAAATTAATGATCAAAACAATACACAATTTAATAACTATGACTTTTATGTATATAAATCTTAGAAATTATTAAGGATTGTTTACCTTTTTCATAATGAACAATCTTCCAATTGACTTATAAATACATGTCTTTGGGAAGTATTATGTGCATGTTAATCATTATTAATCATCGATTTATCTATCAAATAATTTAATAACAATGATTTTTAAAAAACCCCACCAAAACACCCAGTAGATGGCTATTGTATGATAGAGAATAGCTCAGTCAGAAGTCTCCTTCTGACTCTCCGTGAATTGCATGGTCCTACTGATGGGGAGGTGCCATGGGGATCCTCTTCTGTTATGTTCCTTTATTGAAGTGGATGGCTTAACAGATGATGTCAATTTATCTAACACCCCTCCAGTCCCCAAAGGCAGTGCTATCAAAAATATACATTCCAACATTTATATGCTTTCCAATGTAAATTATGACAAAGCTTTCCATTTTATTAAAACTTTTAAATTGAGTAAATAATATATATTATTCTTGCACATGCCCTTCAGTATGTCAACAGAGAACAGGTCTTCTAGGGGAGGTCAGGTTTGCAGAGCCTGCCACCAGCTTCCTTTGCTATGATGTGCTGAATGTATCTTCCTGTAAATATCCCTGAGTAACCTGGATGTGGACATTTTTCATTATGCAAAAAGGGTATTTATAATATTATCTATCAGAGTCTGAGATGCTGACTCTGAACTAAAAGGAGTTTAATAATTATTTAAATGCTGCCTAGGAAAATGTGGCATGCAGTTCAAGCAATTAGGAAAAGACACCAACAAAGGGAAATCACTTCTAGCAGAGGATTGTAAATAATAAATTTTATTCAAACAAGCAAGACCCTGAATTACTATAAAGTAATCATCAATTATACATAGACTTTAATATTTTATCATAACATTTACATTAGGATGGCAATGATCTGGGCCCTAGAGAATTTATTCTCATAGCCTGTTGAGCAGTGGGGACCTACCCACCTCCTCCAAGCCTTTGAAGGGTGATGCTGAGCTGCTTTTCTTATTAAACTTTAAGAAAATGAGAAGCTCTAAAAGTACTTAGATGGTCTAAAATGTCAGGAAAACATTGTGCCACTGTGGAAATACTACCCAGTAACAATCACAGAATATCTTATGGTGACAAACTTATGAGAGAATGATCAGGTTGGTAAGGAAATTGACCTACTTGTGGTCAACAAGAAGAGCCCAGCAACCTCTTGCTAGCTACTTTCCAATTTCCAGGAGCTATTTTGTGAAAGAAGCAGCCCATGGAGACGTTGTTTTTTAGAACATAGAATCCCAACCAGTGGGTAGAAAATTTATGGAGGCAAATTTTGATGATTCACGTTACTCCAGAAGACAATGTGGTGTAATAAGAAGAATCAGACCTGTGTTTTACATTTTACAAGCTAGAGATCTAGGGCCAATTACTTTAGCCCCATTAAGGGGAAAACACTCAGTATTGTAATCACACGGATCATGTGTGGCTTTGGCCCTTCCTAATATTCAGCCTCACAGGGAAAGGGCAATAGCAGCATTACTAAAACATTATCTATCTGCAGCTCTCTCTTGCTCTTGGAGTTGTCTGTGTTTCTTAGATTCTCTTTAGATAGCTCTGAAAATCTTCTGCATAGGGTCTCATATGAAAGAGGCATCTTAGCTATTCGCTATGGGCTGACTCATAGTTTGAGGTCTTGGGTCTCCTCACTTTCCCTAGTTGTAGAAGATAGTTTATGGATGAAATCCAGTTTCACCTAGGACCAATTGTAAAATTCCCAGACTGGGTAGAAAATGTATCTTCTGTAGTCCTTAAGGTCTGAGAATTTAATTTTAATGGGAAGAAAAAGGATTATATTATGTAGGATTTTGAGAGATTTTTTTTCCTCTGCACCATGCAGCTCAGAAGTAGAATGGTTTGAATCAAATTAAATTGAACAAGAAAAAGACCCCGTGTTCTATTTCTAATCCTGCTAATTTTTAGACATATGGTCTTGGGCAAATTAGCTTCTTTTGAGTTTTGGTCTCTTCATCTGTATACACCATTTAAGTTGAACTATAGTGGTATTATTTACTCAGTGAAGGACAAAGATGTTTACGTACTATACTTGAAAGGTCAAACAGATGGGATCATTTTAGATTGAAGGCACATGTGTGGGAGTCATGCCTTTTGTGAGCTGCTTAAATTCCCATGGGGTCTGATAACTTGCTGTGTACCCAGCAGGAGCCTAGAAAGTCTTGTCATGGTGATAAATATGACACCATTAAATAAGGCCACATTGAATCCACAAAGAAACCCAAGAAAGAAAACAACACAAAATCTCAATCTCATCTCCAGGTACTTTGTGTGACTTTAGGCAGGTCAGTTTACCACTTTTAACTATTTAAAATTCCTAAGAAAACCAAATACTAACAAACTGGGAGGAGACATGTAAAGAGCGGAGTCATGAAATGGGAGGAAATGCAGGGCTCTAAAACACAGTATCTTTCTACATGCATTCTCTTTAAAGGGATAGACTTTTCATAAAAATGGCTGCTGGGTGATGCTAGCCTCTTGCTTAAGTCATGGGCTCTGTTTGAAATAAGAGGCAATTTAGAGACACCCTGGATTAACCTTTTAATTTTATAGCTAGGAAAAGAAAGCCAAATTATGTAAGCAATGTATTTGTACTCTTCAAAATTACAGAAAAATTTGCAAGAGAGCTTGGACTTAATTTGCAAAGCCATGAGCCTTTGGAAAATCAAATCTGTTTGTTTTAACCTGTTTTGATTAGTTTTGAATTTCAGTGACAGGTCATTTGTGTCTCAGATTTAGAAAGTCCTTGACAGCACCCTTATTCCCTCCCCTCTCTCAGTCTGTGACGAACAAAATAAACCAAGAAAAGTCTCAAGTTCATGAACATATTGTGTTCCAGTCAGGGCTTTGCTCCTTGATGGGCAAGAATGAAACTAACTTGCTTGTCTATAGATTCCTTTTCTTCCTTCTTGAATTGTTGGTATTAAGCAATCTGCTTGCCTGGAGAAATAAGCAGGTTGTAAAGTTATAAACATATATGAAAACCAGGAACCCAATTATGACTCATTTCTACAGTGGTCTTGATATAGCACAGTGCAAAGAACAATTTCCTTCATTAGACATTAACTACTGTCAATTTCTTCTCTTGGGAAATAGACAATATGTCTTGGAAACATGTACTTTTCTTTGCTAATGAGCTTTTCCTTTATATTCCACGAGAGACCCCTCTTTGACTCAGAGACTGAGGTAGATGCACAACTTTGCAGGGAGGAGACGATGGAAATGATGCGGTGCTGATGCTTCGCTGATGCTGCATCTACTTTCCTCTCCCCTTGTGCCTTGTGGGAATGGTTTTACAAAGAAGTTAACAGGTACTGCTCATCCTGGGGAACTTCCTAGTACTGCCCAGGCCAGGGAACTTGATGGCAAAGTCAATGCCTGAGTCAAGAGAGCTGCCCACACTTCCTGCAAGGTCTTGAATGCTCATTATCCTTTTGCAAATACTTGCTTCGTTGTAGGACAAGCCAATGCAGGGCTGATGATATCTCAGCTGAGAAGGAACACGGGCTGTTTGGGTAACGTACAGTGAAGAGAGTGTCTCTTAGCAAGTTTTAGAATTCTTTCATTCATCTCGGGTCTTGGAACTATGCTTCTTTGAAGCACTTTTATTGTTTACCTCTTTCTGAAAAACAAATGGCCTGACCAAATACGCGTTTGAATCTACTGATTTCCTAGTGGTTTTCCTTTACCTTGACATTTTGAAAGCCGATACAAGAGAGAGGGGCTTTGTGGAGTCCCAGATGACACAGGAAGAAGGAAGGCAAACGACAGTAGTGTCCCCATGGGAACAAATACTTGTTCCAGCCCTACACATTATCGGCTTCTGTTCTGTAGTTTGACTCTGGAGACTCTGATTTCCAAAACAAATTAGTCCACCCCTGATAAAAGAATACCAGCTTTCTATCTGACAATTAATAAGCATCCCTGTGTACACGTATCTGATGAGTGAGTATTGAGGTTATGAAAACACAGATGCCCTCTTCCACTGTAATGTTTATGTTGATAGGCTCTATGTGGAAGATTAATTCTAATGTACCATTCATGAATTACAAGGAATAAGAAATAAGAAGAAAGAAAACAGAGAAGCACGTGCTAATGTCATGTTTTGGCAATTTTTCAATCCCAAGTTCTTCTGCAAATCTGACCATATCCTTTAAGTTCAAGAGTGTATTAATATTTTTACTTGAGTGACTTCAGCCATGCCTAAGGTGAGAGTTCAAGAGACTGTGTAAGCAGGATGTGAGCAAGGACACACGGTTACTGACCAATAGCAACAACATAAACCAAAGCAGCTCCAGATACTTACCAGGCCTGTAGCTGAAAAGCAGCCTGGGTGTGGAATAACACTATGTGGAATAACTATGATAGAACTATTCTCTAAATGAAAACTCAGAGAAAAAGGAATAATGGGAACCTGAACCTAGTACAGACAGGCAGTCACTGCGAAAGTGTGTCTCTGACTCTGATTGTGTTTTGTCTTCTGTAACCAGTTTTCAGCTTAGAAAGTGGCAGACAGATGCCACCAGCATGCTAATCCAAAGTCACGAAAGTGATTGCCACAGAGTATTCTTTTTCAACTCATGTGAACCATCTACGTTCATAAAAACATGTTCTTAGGACACAAAATTCTTGAGTATTGGGACACCCAATATGTTTTATTTAGAGAATGATAGAAAATGGGAAATCTCTGCCATTTGCCCCATGGAAAAAAGTATTAATACAATCCATATATATATATATATATATATATATATATATATATATATATATCTTTTTTTTTTCAGATTAAACAACAATAGATTCCAGTGGTCTCACTGCAATTGTCTGAAAATCTTCTAGAAAAATGCATGATGGTTTTTCTTGGTTTTGGGACTCTTGAATATGGATTGTAGAAAGCCCTTTTTCACTGATGTGCAACTGGAGGGCAATAATGGATGCTTCTTAAATTGTTTTAGTAAAGGAGACACTGTCTTTAAAGTGCTTGGAAGAATATCTGGCATAAGTACTAAGTTCAGTTTCTTAAATAAAGATAAAATGCAACTGCTTTTGACTAGGAGTCTCCAAGGCCCTTGCTCTGATTGGCTCAGAAATACCTCAGATACTATGTCTCCTGGGAGTCTTCCAAAAATCCATAGCATTCATTCAGATAACACTGTCAATCGTTTGCATGCATATCAATATGACCACAACTATCTACTGTCTGCACGTGAGCCTCTCTCTCCTCTCTCCCTGGGTATAAACACTTTTGTTGAAAGCAGGGACCGTATCTTACTCAGAGTGTATAAACAGAGACCTAGTCATCTGTCTCATGAAATGTATGACAGGTAGATAAATGCAGGAATGGATTATAGGGAAATAAGACTATATTCTTACGATTTGATATTTTCATTTTTTTTTTTAGATTAAAAAAGAAAACAAAACATCACATCCTGTGTTGTAAGATTTTTTTTTTTTTTTCAGGTTCTACAAGAAATCATCTTCTAAGACATTCTAAGACACTTAATGAAAAAGTCTGGAGATTTAACAAAAATTCAGATTTTAAAAAAGCTAAATTTAGTTTGATTGATTACTCCTAATAAGTTTGTACCACACTCACCCAAGATACTGAAAACAAGATTTAATTCAACATTGTGTATAAGGACAATGCACTATGAAGAATAAAACCATTATTAAAATATGGATCCTGCCATAGAGATGCTTACTGTGTGGAGAAGGCAACACATCTAGAGGGACCTAAAAAGGAAGGTGGAATGTGAAACAAGGAGATGTCTAGGGAAGTGGAATTTAGGTTATTACCCCATCTTTTGAAGAATTTGGTTTTTGTAGGCTAGCAGGCAAAGGCCTTGGCTGCCAAGCCTGGCAACTTGAGTTCCATCTCTGGGAACCAAATGAAGGAGGCTCCAGATAGTTGTGTTCTGACTTCCACACATGCAGAGGACAACCTGGGGAGGTTTGTTCTCTTTCCATCACATGAGTCCTGGAGAATCTGGGGTGCTTGTGTCGTCAGGCAGGATCCTTTACTCACCCCCCCAATTCCGTTTTCTTTTGAAGGGACCTAGCTTAATTTACATAACATTGGTTGCCAAGGTTCTTTTTATAATTTAAATTGAAAACTATCTTATTTTACATATCAATTCCAGTTCCCTATCCCTCCTGGTCTTCCTATTCTCCCCCACCAACCCCCCCATCCCACTCCCCATCCATTCCTCAAGGACGGTGAGACCTCCCATGGGGCATCATCAAAGTCTGTCTCATCATTTGGGGTAAGACCTAGTGCCCCCTTGCCCCCTTTGGCCCCAACCCCTATGTATATAGGCTGAGAGCATATTCCTTCATAGGAACTGGGCTCATAAAGCTCATTTGTACACTAGGGATAAATACTGGTTCCACAGCCAGAGGGCCCAAAGATTGCCCAGGCCTTCCAACTGACACCCACATTCAGGGGGTCTAGTTTGGTCCTATCCTGGTTCCCCAGCTGTCAACCTGGGGTCTGTGAGCTCCCAATTGTTCAGGTCAGCTGTTTGCTGGATTTTTCCAGCATGATCTTGACCCCTCTGCTCATCACTCTGCTCATAACTCCTCCCTTTCTGCACCTGGATTCTAGGAGTTTGGTTGCCAGGGTTCTATGTATAGCTAATCAACATAGTCAGTGTAAAATTCCAGATCTCGAAGAGGTTTTCCCCATTATTTGTTTTATGATATCAACATAGATGGTGACTTAATCAAGTTAGTCACTAGAATAATCACACACACACACACACACACACACACACACACACACACACACCAAAAAAACAAAACAAAACAAACAAACAAACAAAAAAAACCCTGCTACCTTGGTCCCTGCTACCTTAGTGTCCAGTACAACCCTTTCTCCTCTCTTAGATCATGATGCTTTTAGAATAATTTTAGACTCTAGGAAGTGCAGTCCTGGAGGAGATATTTATAGCAAGCCTCTGGCTCATTGAGCATGCTGTTGTTTGGGATATTCCACTGCACATTCTGTTCTTGTCAGTAATAAATTATTCCCTGACAATTTAGTTGCCAAAGGGATCCTAGCCTAGATGTTTTGCACATGTCTTTTTGAAAATGATCAGGTTAACCATTTTTAATGATGCCTTCACTTACCACCCAGCATGGCAAGAAGGAAGAATTAAGATTTTCTGTAAGAGTATAAATCTCACACAATGATGGAGTCCTTTTAAAGAACAATTAGCTGGGAAGGTACCTTTTGTAATCAATGGGAGGCTCCACAAAAGCCATAGAATCAGTCCCAGGCCCTGAAACTAGCTAAGTTTGCTATTTTAACTTCCTAGTGGACCAGGATAAAAAAGTATGGGGGCATTTAAATGCTAGAAAAGCAAAACAAAGTCAGGAGGTAGCTCAGGGTGAAAGAGGGGAATGCAAGGGTGGGCAATAAGGATTTCTTCACGACTCATAATTCTCTACTGAAAACTAATGTTTCTGGTCACACTAGGGTAGAAAAGTCGATAGAAGCTACAGATGGTTTGAACACATACCTCCCTAGGCAGTATTTTCCCTGGTGGTCTCTATCTGTGCTACATTGTAAAGTATTGCAGATTGCAGTTTTATGGTTAGCCGAAGCTTCTTCAGTTAGGTAGAAGTACTAAAACCATTTATTCATTTTTCTTTACAACACTCACCATGGTCTATGCTCTTCCTTCATTTGCTGCAGTGTGGGTGTGACATCTATCTGCCTGTCCTCACTGTCAGTAATGTGGCTAATACACTCCTACAGTACAGTGTGCTGAATGGTGATCACAGGCCTACCCAAAACAAAGCTACAGGGTGCCTCTCTAAGGCAAGAATCATTGGCCTGATTACCAAGGGAAATGACACTTGGGGGATTTATGGCTTAGATTTCAGCTTGCAATGTTAGCAATAGCAGGATAATGACGAGTGTGTTGATCTTTGAAGGTCTTTTTAGTACAGTCAATAGACAAATTGTTACTTAAGAGATAATGATAATTCTGAATGGTGAATAAGAGAGTTCAATATATCTCCAAACTAATGAGTTCAAAGGAAAAATGATGGATTTTCTCAATATGGACTTTTGAAAAGGTGCAGAACATCGATTTCTTAAATAAGATATTTCTTTCTTATTATTTTTCTTATTTTACATATCAATCCCTGTTCCCTCTTCCTTGCATCCTCTCATCCCCCCTCCCCTGCACCCTTCTCATCCCATTCCCTGGAGTGTGAGGCCTTCCAGGAGGGATCATCAAAATCTGTCAAGTCATTTGGAGTAGGCCCTCCCTCCTGTCTCTAGGCTAAGGGAATATCCCTCCATGGGGAATGGGCTCCCAAAGTCCTTTTATGCACCAGGGATTCATCCTGGTTCCACTGTCAGAGGTCCCTTAGACTGCTCAGGCCTTCTAATTGAGACCCAAGTTCAGGGAGTCTGGGTTGGTCCAATGCTGGTCTCCCAGCTATCAGTTTGGGGTCCTTAAGCTCCCCCTTGTTCAGGTCAGCTGCCTCTCTGGGTTTTTATAGCCTGGTCTTGACCCTTTTTGTTATCATTCCTCTCTCTCTGCTACTGGATTCCAGGAGTTCAGCTCAGTGTTTAGCTGTAGGTGTCTGCTTCTGCTTCTTTCAGCTACTAGATGAGGGCTCTATGGTGGCATATAAGTTAGTTATCAATCTCATTATCAGGGAAGGGCATTTAAGGTAGCCTCTCCACTGTTGCTCAGATTGTTAGTTGGGGGTCATCCTTGTAGGTCTCTGGCCATTTCTCTAGAGTCAGTTTTCTCTTCAATGGGCTCCCTCTATCCCTCTATTATGGTATCTGGTTTTTTTGGGGTTTTTTTTGGATCTCGTCTATTTGTCCCCCAACTCAATCTTCCTGATCCCACGTGTTCTCCTCTCTTCCCCTTTTCTTTCTCCTAATTTCCTCTCCACTTGCTGCACCCCCCACTTCTAGTATGCTCAGGAGATCTTGTTCCTATCCCCTTCTGTGAGGGGCCTTGTATGAATCTCTTAGGTTCCTCCTTGTATCCTAGTTTCTCTGGCAGTGTGAATTATAGGCTTGTGATCCTTTGCTCTATGTCTAAAATCCATATATAAGTGAGTACATACCATGTTCTCCTTTTTGTGACTGGGTTACCTCACTCAGGATGGATTCTTCAAATTCCATCCATTTGCCTGTGGATTTCAAGATTCCATTGTTTTTTTCCTGCTGAGTAGTATTCCAATGTGTAAATGTGCCACATCTTCTTTATTCTTGCTATTACAAATAATGCGGCTATGAACATAGTTGAACCGATGTCTTTGTTGCATGGATGTGAATCATTTGGGTATATGCCTAAGAGTGGGATTGCCAAGTCGTGTAGCAGACTGATTCCCATTTTCCTGAAGAATGGCCATACTGATCTCCAGAATGACTGTAATGTTTGCACTCCCACCAGCAATGGAGGAGTGTTTCCCTTTTTCCACATCCTCTGTAGCATAAACTGTCATTGGTGCATCTGATGTAAGGATGTTGAGCACTTTCTTAATGTCTTTCAGCCATTTGGGATTCCTATATTGAGAATTCTCTATTCAGTTCTATACCCCACTTTTTAACAGGGTTATTTTGTGTTTTAGTGACTAGTTTCTTGAGTTCTTTGTATATTTTGGAGATCAGCCCTCTGTCAGATGGAAGATCTTTTTCCACTCTGTGAGTTTCTGTTTTGTCTTGTCAACTGTGTCCTTTGGCTTACAGAAGCTTCATAGTTTCAGGAGGTTCCATTTATTAATTGTCGATCTCAATGAATGTGCCATTGGTGTTATGTTCAGGAAGCAGTCTTCTATGCCAATTTGTTCAAGGGTACCTACCACTTTCTCTTCTCAGAGGTTCAGTATGGCTGGATTTATGTTGAGGTCTTTGATCCATTGGACTGAAGTTTTGTGCATGGCGATAGTGATAGACGAGGATCCATCTGCAGTCTTCTACACACCGTCATCCAATTGTGCCAGCACCATTTGTTGAAGATGCTTTCCTCCTTCTATTGTATAATTTTAGATTCTTTGTCAAAAATCAGGTGTTTGTAGGTGTGTGGGTTAATACAAGGATTTTTGATTGGATTCCATAGGTCTACCTGTCTATATTTGTGCCAATACCAAGCTGTTTTCAGGACTATAGCTCTAGTAGAGTTTGAAGTCAGGGATGGTGATGCTTCCTGAATTTCCTTTATTGTACAGGGCTGTTTTGGCTGTTTCATCCTGGGTCTTTTGTTTTTGTTTTTTGTTTTTTTTTTTTTTTTCATATAAAGTTGAGTATTGGCTTTTCAATGTCAGTGAAGAATTATCCTGGGATTTTAATGGAGATTGCTTTGAATCTGTCAATTTCTTTTGGCAAGATTGCCATTTTTACTATGTTTATCCTACCTATCCAAGAGCATGGGAGATCTTTCTATTTTCTGGTATCTTAATAATATATTTCTTTAACAACTTTTATCCCACTGGGACTATGTTTCTAGGGAGCATGTGTGAGGAAAATAGAAAGAAAAACAAAAAACTTCTTATTTCTTTCTATTAGTGGAGGGTTCTCACTTTAAAGTTCCTACTATGGTAAATAGAATAGGGAGGTAAGGAAAGGCTGTTAAAGTAATCACAGATGTTTGAGTCATAAATTCTGTGTTGATTTAGACTGTCAGTGGGTGAGCCAATTGCTTCCATGTAAGACAAATCAGCGAGACTAGAGAATTGGCTATCAGTGGTTTAGGTATCTGTATCAGACGTAAGTCTTAAGATTGGCCAGTGCTATCTATCCATGCAATATTTCTGTCATTTGAAGAACAAACATTAGGCCCTGTGTTATCTGATTTTCTGTGATGTCAGTTTGCTAGTATCCTGCATGGCAGAATCAGGCACACATACTGTGTTGAGAATGATGGTATAATAGTGTTCAGCAGCCAGGGAATCTCATTGGAGAGAAAAAAAAAATGGCCAAATCAAATGGCTGGCTAGTAAATGTTTACTATGGACTGGGTTCATCAGGTAATCAATTATTGTTGATCAACTGTGTGCATGAAAGGATACTGAATCTTTTATCTGCTTCTTGACACATTTAAAGTTAGATTCTGCCATCCCACCAAAGCCTTTCTCCCTTGTCCTTTGCAAAATTACAAGGCCAGAAAAGGTGAATTGGCTAAATATAATAAATGTGTTTTTTAAACAAAGAATCTTGTGGAACAAAAATATATGGACTCTAGCCAAAAGGGAAAGAGGAATCAGTGCACAGTAAGGTCTTCTGATTTAAATATCTTTGAGATTTATGCAATTATGGTTTTCTCTCAGTAAAAACTGATTGATTATCACATGACAAAATAAGACAGTTAACAAAACTCTGTATTGCTCAGTGAACGTTCTCAATGATAGATTCCTCTCTTCTAGATAACATTTCTCCTAGTCTTTGTCTTTTATTCTTTATAACTTTATTTCGATGATATGTTGTTCATTCAAACTTAAACATTATAATGGTGTTGAATACCAGTTACTCTGTGGCTGTATTCTGAAAAATCGAATTTTTTAAATATCCAAAATTTTATATTCAAACATTAATGGAAACACTTATAATTATAGTTGATGTGTCTCTACTTTTTAAAATATCATATGTAGCATGCTAAATATAATTACTGTTATGACTTAGGTACTAGGATAAATATAATATCTGTGTGCTTGTGGCCCATTAAAAGTTTAGTATTTTCCCTTTTGATAAATCTCTACATTATCTCAAATTATTGTATTTTATTTGTTAGCTCTTAGTAGTTTTCTGTTAGCTATTAATCCTTGTCTCTATTACTCGTGTCTATTTGTTCTCCCTTTTCAGTTCCTAATCCCCTATGGTTTAGGAAGTGCATAGCTAACATTCTTCAAATTTTGTGAAAACTGGAGAAAAATGCCTTATGCAGTAAATACACTTTACTGTCTAGATGTCAGGAAAAATATTTTCGTTGCCCAGAGGCCTTATTTGCTTATGTAATAGAGGGACAAAAATTATTTGCTTTTAGATGACACTAGATTCTTTTTATGGGGAATTCCTTAACAACTACATAATTCTGCCACTAATATTCCAAGTGTTTAGACACCCTGGGGAGTTTAAAATGAATGTAATCATAATACTTTCTTCTAGCATACAAAATATTCATACATCCTAGTATATAATCTCAAATGGCGGTGGTATGAGGAAAATGTGTCCATGTAGGGAAAATGAATGTTTTTAGGGTTGACACACAGTATTGACATGTCTGTTATGCTTTAATGTTAACTAGAATTGTCATTTGTTTGTTTGTATGTTTGCTTGTTTTGCTTATACATTCCAAAGCAAGAAGGGTGAAGAAAGTTAACTAGCAAAGAAAAAGTCATCCAGATGAAAATTAAGGACGGACAATTAACTGCCAGATATCAAAAATACTCAAAACTTTTTCAGGAATCAGAGGTATCCTTGAAACTTTCTCCCGAGTTTTTAAATTTTTATTAATGCTCAATGATTTAAATTGGAAGATTTCCTATTGGAGAGAAATAGAAAACTTTTTGTTCTTAGTTTCAATGTAACATTTTTTTTTTTTTTTTTTTTTTTTTTGAGACAGAGTTTCTCTGTAGCATTGAAGCTTGTCCTGGAACTCTTTCTGTAGACCAGGCTGGCCTCAAACTCACAGAGATCTGCCCACTCTGCCTCCCAAGTACTGGGATTAAAGGCCAGGTTTGTATCCACTCTTTTCTGTAAGAAAACTCTTCATCATAAGATATGTAAGGTTCATTGCTGGCTTCTTAACAAACATCCCCACGCAGAAGGCTCTGTTACTAAGTCACCAATGAGCTCTGGATGGCTTTTAAGGTAAGACCTTGTGCAATGACTCGGGTGAACTCACAGGCTATAGGAAACATTTTGTTTCTCCTTTCAAGTAGATGTCATCCATTGCTTTGTAGAAATGCCCAAGGGAAGTATATGTGATTTTATATTTCTTTTAAAAATATTTTAAGTGATTCTTCTTCAATCTTCCTAGTATTTTCATCTCCTTTTAGGTTGTTGTATCAATGCCATTGAGCAGTTGTATGGTTCTATGCCTTGTGATCTGGTGGGTGGGGTCGTTGGATGTTGAGGATGCATTGTAGAGGGGGCAATGGAATTGGAAAATGCATATTCAATGATGTGTTGGAGGAGTTGATGCCAGTCTTGAGGGCAGACGGCCTTCAGTTTTCTATCTTATATTCACCCATTTAAATCACTAAAAGGTGACATTTTTGCAGGATCAGTGTAGAGTGCTTGGTGGGAATCACACAGATATCTTTCACATACTCTGAGCACAGTGGGTTTGGCCAGCTAACCCTGTCCCTGCTTTGTCTTTCCATGCATGTAGCAGTCGTCTCTTTTCAAGGGCTGCAAAAGAGAAACAGTAAATGCAGAGGAGGCTTCCTCTGCCCTTTGGAATCCCTCTGTGGATCATGCAACACTTTGGCTAGCCAGTCAGAAAAGCAGAGTTGCTTTCCCAAGGGAGAAGCCAGTTGTGTGCTTCATATCATCATAGTTCAACTAGATCAGCTTCACTTTAAAGGTCGAAAAAATGCCCCCTTATGGCACTTTCTCAGTGTTCTAATGCAATCCATTTCACAGAACATGAAAAAGAGATCATCAAAATAAACATCTTGGATTATATAAATAAGCTAATCCTCTATCCACTTATAAATATTATTGGGAATATTAGTTAAATGGTACCACATGTTAGGGCAGAAGTTATAGGATCAAAATGCCATGGACCTTGTAAAATAAATAGGGGCTGCTACTTCTGGCATTATTAGTTATTTTATAACCTTTGGTGTGTTTTGAAGATATTCTTTTTTTCTCACAAGGAACATGCTGTGTTTAAATTATTAATTTATTAATTCCTGAGATATTTGGTCCCAATGACACCACAGTTTTATTTTTCTCTAGCTTGCTGGGTTCACAAATTCAAAAACTACTAGGAGCAGGAAGTCAGTGCTAAGTCAAAAATAGAATCCAAGGCTTTTTGTTTTTAGCACAAGATAGAAGACCTTTCACATGGAAGTAAATTTGTGCTATTTATGGTCATAATATCAACTGTGATTTGGAAAGTTACTTCTGACCTACTAACAATTTTAATTATTTAAATTGTTTTAAAGCATAAATAGGGCATTTGGTTTAGGAAAACAGACTGTCTTTAAAGCAGTGTCACTTAACTAGAAGTTGTTCGGTGTAATTCACAATACACAGATGGGATGTGACAAAATCGACACACATACAAGGAGAACTCCACTATCCTGAGACGAGGAGTCTGGCTGCCACTTACACACTCACGCTTAGTAATCCAGGAGAAGCCAAGCAGTTGGACCAAGAGGAGCAAGGCCTTGAAAGAAGAGCAACTTCATTATGGCTTCCTCATTATATCTCTTGGAATTCTACAGAGGAGGACCGAGAGATGGATGACTCCTTTGGTAAAATGCTTGCTGTGGTAAAGATGAGGACCTGATCCTCAACACCTACCTAAGAATCTGGGCATGGTGGCACATGGCTCTCATCCCAGTGTTGAGGAGGTGGAGACATGGGTCACTGGCCATCTGTTTGGCCAACTGGCTTCATCTGTACTCAGTAAGCTCTAGGTAAGTGGGAGTCTATCTCAAAAAATAAGTTAGAGGGCAATTGTGGAAGACACTTAATGTCAACCTTTGTTCTCCACACATATGTGCATACACATAAAAGTTCTCCAGAGGCATTACATTACTTAGAATTTCTGAGAATAAAATTTCTATTGTATGCTCTATAATTATGTGGCTAATAACAACTTGTCTTAGGATCATCTGTAAATAATGTAATACAAATACACTTTGAGTATATTTATACAATAACAGAAAGTAGTTGCATGTAGGAATAATTTGACAATTATTAATGAGGAGCTTATTAAAACAACAACAAATTAAGTGTATAGATAAATTTAAGGAACTAAGAAAAAAGGGAAAACCCAAATAAATGCAGTTAGTTGAGCAGTATTTATGATAAGCATTTTTTTTAAAAAAAGGATTAGGGTAATGTTCATGTCCAACATGCAGCTCTAGGACCCCATGTGCCCCAGTATAGCTATGAATGCAGTCCATCACAACCTTGTAAACATTCCTAAAATATGTGGTTTCCTTGTGAATTTTATGTTTTCCAACTAAATTGTACAGTTCTCAAGAGTAAATTTTGTAGATAACAAGTAAATTTTGTAGATAACAAGGTATATAGTATATATGACACACACTGCACATACACACACACACACACATACACATACACACACTATATATAATGTGTGTATGTGTGTGTGTGTGTATAATGGCAGATGTAATAGTTTTAATGGTCAATTTATATAATTTATAGAATTGATTTAAGAAACTCAGTAATGAGCATGCCTGTGAGGATAATTTCAAAAAGGATTGACTGAGTGGTGTGGAAGACCCACCCTGGGAACTGTGCAACACCTTCCAAGGAGAGGTCAAGGACAAAGCAGTGTCAATAGTGTCTGTCTGCTTTCTCCTTTTCCTGACAAGTGTGTCTATTCCCAGTGCTGCTGTTTCTCATTGACATCAGCCTTTCTATCCTTTGAACATGGGGACTCTTCAGGGGCCTTGCAGGCCAACAGCACTGATTTAGGATGCCAAGGCATTCAGTCTCTTGCAGTTACTAATTCTCTGCCTCTCCAGTGTGCAGGCAGCATAGATTGTGGTTGGGCTTTACAACCTTCACTTTATAAATGTAATAAACCCACTCTCTCTATGTGTACACACACACACACACACACACACACACACACACACACACTCACAAACACAGAGCACATGTGCAGTTGGTTCTAGTCCTCTAGAAAACCCTGCCCAGCACAGTAGTTTTTCAACGTATAAACTTGTCTGATGACCCATACTGTAAATGCCTTAGAAATAGTGGAGAAGAATCACAGAGAAAATTTCACAGAGAAGGAAAAGAATAAAGTGGTAGAAGCAACAAGGAAAGAGGCAGACATATCCCAGGATGCTAACTGAGGTAAACAGGAGGTGAGGAAATATTCCTAAGAGACACCACTTTCCCTTTGCATGGATATAAAGTACATAATTGGTATTTCTGGTTAATCTCCCCAAAGCTGGCTTTTTCACACTAAATTTCTAGCAACTGCTAACAATTTCCACTATGTATGCCTCAGAAGCCTCTAAGATTGATACCAGACAATAGTGCCCTGGGGCACTCGAAGCAGAGGATAGTCAGCATTCTAGAAAATTTAAATAAGCAAAGAAGGAACAAAAAGACTAAGTTGGTAAGCTTGGTGGTAAGGCTGAGACCATAAGGCTTCCACTCCGAAACAAAATACTTAAGATTATGCAATGTGCGAAGCTTCTGAGGAATCTCGATTTTGCAAGATTTATGACATTATGTTTTTTTGGCCAAGGCTATCAGAAAAACAAAGCCGCTTCAGACAGTGCAATGAAAATGTTTTCAGTTTTTCTATGTTCCAAGCACATGGGACAGCCCATCATTCTTCCAATATACCAGGCAAAACAGAGCTTCTGCTGCTGTTTTTTATGCTCCTTCAATGCCATCTTTAAATATCACCTTTTTAAAAATCACTCCAGAATTTCACTTACATTCTCAGCAAACATCCCATCGCTGATGAAACAGTTTGCTGTCGTCCAGAATACACGCATATTTAATATCTCTTTCGTGTTGTGTGTTTACTTTATCTGCCTCTTTTTCTGGATAGACAGAGTAATTTGAGGAAAGTGTGCAGGCTGGCTCTTTGCAGAGTGTCTGTTTTTAATTGCACTGGAAAACTAATCCTTCTGTTGAGTAACTAGAACCCCTAATGAGAGAGATCAACAAATGCTTGTTGTATTAAGTCGACACCCTTCACCCACTTGGAAGTTTTCCTTTTGGCCAGTCCTGTTGAGGCAGCTCTGCTTCTATCAGTTTAAACTGTCCTGGTTTTGTATTTGTTCCATCAACTTAAAAACATGTGAAGAATTTGCTTGCTTATGGGGCCCGGGTACTTGGAGAGAGGAAAAAGGAGGTCTATAATTAGATTCTCAAAGTGGTTGAAGACCAAAGCAATTGATAAAAGCAAAATATTACTGTAGGCAATGCAAGCTCAAGGTGGCCTTCTCCTGTGTTCTGAAATTAGAATGGCATGATGAATATTGTTAATGCATTATTGGACAATAAAAAATCAAACTTATGATATGCAATATTATGATAATCTCCCTACAAATAGAGCAAGATGGCAGTGCTAACTCAACTAAAACTTTATAATAAAATATAATAGGTGACAGACTTTGGTGCTCCCAAGGACTCACCTTCCTTGGGGAGCAGGTGGGTGGTGGGTGGGTGGGGTTAGTAGGGGGCATGGGAAGATGAAAGGGAGAGAGAAGGGGGGTGTTAATATGTAAAACAATTATTTCTAAATTAAAAAAAATTTATAAAAATATATATCTTGCCTAGACAACAAATGAAATCAGAGAAGAGTTCACTTATATTAGCAGAATCACTTAAAAATGTACTAAAAGTTTCAGTTGATCAGCAACAAAAGCATACTTTACTTAGAAATTTAATAACAAAACTTGTATAACATCTGTCAGGAAAATAATATAATCTTTCTGAAAGACATAAAGGAGAAATTCATAAATACAAAGCTGTGCTGTATTCCTTGGAGAATTGACTTACTATTGTAAAAATTTCAAGTAAACATATAGATAATCTCTACTTTCTGAAAATAAGAATTTAAACAATAATGAGATTATATTTTCTTTCATATTGTCAAAGTATAAAACTATATGGACCAATTTTTACCATTATTTATGATAGGACTATACATTTTTACAACTTCTTGGATGATAATTTAAAAATGTGTAGCATCCTTTTAAACTCATAAACTTTAGAAATCTGTGCTGCAGAAACAATCACCTTAAGTGACATGTCAGATATGTAATACAAATTGTTCATAGAAATTGAGTTTAAATTAATTTTTATCCATTCAGGGAAATATTATGTAGATATGAAAATGATACAACAGCTGAACACATCCAATGACAAGGCTACACAAATGAACTGAAACACCTATCTGATGTGGCTCTTTGCTTGCAGAAAAATAGAGTATTGTGCTGGAAATATTGTTGGGTGTGTAAAGTGCTCACTGTGAAACATGAGTTGAGACCTCCAGAGTCCATGTGAAATGCAAGGAAAGGCAGTGCACACATTCAGTGCTAGGGGGTGGAGACAGACAGAGATCATAGGGCCTCACTGGACAGCCAGTTTGATATTGCAAGCTTTAGGTCCAGTGAGAGACCCTGCTTGAAAAAATAAGGTAGTGAAATGATTCACAAAGGTACCTCAGTGTCAACCTTTGGCCTCTACATGAGGATGTATAGATGAGTCAACCTGTACATCACACACACACACACACACACACACACACACCCTCTCATGGTGTATGTATACAAAATGAATGTTAAAAAGAAAGCCTAGCTAACCCTTAGGCTTGCCTGTCTACAGATGTCTCCCCAGGACTTGAAAAACTATGATAGAAGAATTATGAATTTGAGGCCAGCCTGGCCTATGAAGTAAGACAGTAGCTTAAGCAACCAAGCAACCAAGCAAATACAGTTCAGATAGTTAAAGAAAGACTAAACTCTGAGAGGGAGCCACATCTGGGAGTAGAATTCGGAGGCTCTCTGGCCATTACTTTGTCTTTCTCCACAACATTGCAGCATGTTAGAATGCTCTGTAGAAATATTTTTTCATCAGAGGAACTATCCCTCAGGAGGACGTAGAGCTCAAAACTCCCAGCCTAAGCGAGTTAATGGTGACAGTGATGGTGGAAGTGACAAGAGGTGCTATGCGTCTCTGAGCTTTCCCTCAACTGTGGCAGATATCTCGTCACCTCCCTTTGATCTCCCACCCTATGTGGGATTTGAGCATGTGTGCCATTAAAGTTCATTTAACTTGAAGCACATGAGACATGAAAAATGGAAAAGAAGTAGGAACAGACACTTCTGCTTTTCCAAAAGAAAGAATTATTCCTCTGAGGGTCAAAGTGGGGCAGAGGTTTTAAAGCTGGAATGGGAAATTTCAGATTGAGAGCTTTGCTTTTAATAAGGGGGAAAGATATTTCAAATTAGGACAAAAAAATTGTAAACTTATGGAGGCATTGAGATTGCACCTTCCTTGTTAGTTTTTAAGTAGTGCCTCCCAGCTTTCTTGACATGCTAAGATGCCCTTTTAGAAATATGCTGTCCATGTAGAATCTGTTGGGCTTAAAGAAAATGTCCTTTTTGTTACCAAACATTGAAGAATCTTGAACAAACCTCATCTCTATTTAAGTCTCATCGCTACTTGGATTGTACGGTTATATATTTCAACATTAAAGACTATTTCATCTTTTTTACTTCACCAATGATCAAGCTCACAACGAGTTATTTTGAAACAGGTTTCAAATATTTTATTTCACCCAGCTTCATGTTGACAGGTACAACAGCCCCATCTTAGCTTCTGTTCACACAAGAACACATTCCCAAACCCAATTAAGAAGAGGTGGACCGCTTCGCCAGCTCCGCAGAGCCTGGCACCTGCCGGGAGGACTGTCAATTGCTCGACACGGTACTTAGAGCTGTATTATGGCAAAATTAAAAAAAAAAAATAGGCATGGGAATGAAATTAAAAACTCACAATGAAATAGTTGATTAAGAAAATTAAGCCATTTAGCACAGATCCATGTCTCTGCCTCCTGGAGGAGATCTTAGGAGACTGCTGGGGCCCAGCGTCTGCTACCCATTTGTCCTCAATGGCGATGACTACTTAATTTTAGTCACAAAGGATTTCTTTGGCATTCATCTAAATTTTCAGACTCCCTTTCAAATTTATTCATAAGTTTCCTCTTTCCCAGTGACCCCAACATACTTGGTGCTGGGAAAGGGTCCTTTAACAAATGGCAGAGCCGTACCTAAGCCAGAGTAAAGCCTTAGGGGTCCTGAGGGCCAACTTCAGAGAGCCCCCTCCTAGGGCTAGGAACTGAGGCTGAGCGGAGTCTCCTTGGCCAGACAGTTTAATTGCCAGATTAAAAAAAAATGTTTCATGGAGAAGGGGAGGAAGAGCATGATAAGCAAAGCTTTGAAGGGACCATGATGAATAGACACAATTCACTGTTACCTCCTCCCCAGAGCACTCCAGTTAGTGACATTTTCATACTAACTGTGACTCTATTTTGGGCTCCCTAAGCCACTAGGTCGGCACATGGTTGGCCTAAAGAAACTTAGTCTGTTCCATGCTGTTTTTGTTTGTTTTAGTCACCAAATTGAATGGAGCAACTACATTATGGAAACTTACAGAAATCTAGGAATACATCATCCATTATTCTGTGTGACTCAACAGTGCTTAGATCATGCAGGCTGAAGCACAGCTCAAGTTAAAATAGTAGTTGTTAAGAGAGTTTGATTGTGTATTTTGAATCACAAAGGCTTTCCAGAAACGAGAAAATGTTAAAACAAATATAATTAGTAGAATTGTTCCCAAGCAAGAACCCTTTCTGTATGATTTGTCATGAACTATTCATCTCTTGAGTTCAAGGGAATTTTAAATAAATTAGTTATTAATTCATTAGAACTAAAAACTGATATTCATTAGGAGCTATTATGGTGATAGGGCAGTTGTCTTCTTCTTTCTCTTTCTTTCTTTCTCTCCCTCCCTCCTCTCTGAGATAGGATACTATATACTCTAGGTTAGCTGTTGGCCTTGAACTCACTTGTAACTGAGGGTGGCCTTGAACTTGACCTTCTTAATTTTTCTACCTTTACTCCTGAATTTTGGGATTATAGGCATCAGGCCTAATTTATGTGGTACTGTGGACTAAACTGAGGGCTTTATGCATGTGAGATGACCTTTCTATCAACAAAACTACATCTCTAGCTTTCTGTAACTTATCCATCCTCCCCTTTGTCATCCTTTTCTTCCCTCCTTTCCTTTCTCCTTCTCCCTCCAACTTTTTTTTAAAGAACTAAAAATAAGCTTAAATGATATTCACCAAAAATTGTGAAAAAACCAAAACACCAAAACACAAGTGGATGATAAGATGGGATTAAATGAAAGTTGGATCCTTCAAAGAGGCTTGCTCATATGTTATCCCCAAACTGGTCTCAAGCTTCCTGGTAATTAACCCAGAAGCATTAAGTGCCTGACCTGCTAGTGTTTCAGTGGCTGAACACTCTTGTTCCCAGGAGAACTATTTTAGTCCTAGCACAAAGTTCAGGTAGAAATAGATCTACTGTGGATATTCAAGTTAAGACTGCCATGAACTTCAACAAGGACAACATGGAGAACAGGAGGTTACATTAGGCTTGTGGCTCAGTGTGGCTGATCTTCCTAAGTGCTCATCATGTCAGCAAACTCCACTGATACGGATGCAGAAAACACCACCTTATCATTTAATTTAGGAAATAGTACAGACTGTGCTGTTAGCTCCACGAGGCTATTTTGTGGTAACACATCACCAGAAACCCCCAGGGACTTAAAACTGCAATGTTTATTTTTTCTTCATGCAGCATGCTCATCGTGAGTAGAAAAAAAAAAGTTCTGCTGGCTACAGTCACTGAGTAATCTGGGGGAATGGAACCCTTTGTGTTCATGATCACAGAGACTGAGGAAAAGAACACAGCCAACATGTACTAGCTTTTAGAACCATTGTATCACACACTCATCATATCTACAGACATTTCATGGCTGAATCAATCCAGTCACCCAGCCAGAGCAGTCTTGCATGGAGTGAGAACATGTATTTTGGCAATGAGGAAGTACACAGACTATCCCGATTATATAGACCTTTAGCAAAAACCCTTACAGAAGGCCTTTCTCAGCTGATATCTCTTAAGATACTGGGAGACAGAAACCTCTAAATTGCATTATTTCCTACTTACTCCACTGTTTCCATGGCCAGAAAGGGCAGCTGGGGAGGGCTGTGCACTTCTGTGAAAAAACAGCAGCATGCTGAGGGCCTAGGCTAGAATACCCACCACAGCCTAAAACTTGTATTGTTTTTAAGATCTTATACCCCAGACTTTTCCCCTATTCACAACCCCGTACTTGCAGAATAGGGTTCTCTCTTGCAGTAAATCTTGCCCATTCTTGGGTGATTCTTCCCCTAAAAAATGTTCAGTGGCTCTCAGTGGCATTCCACAAATTTTTGAAGTCTTCACTAGATCATTTTGTATAATACCCACATCTATGCTATAGCACAAAATTATTTTTATGTAGTAGTTTGTAATCGAAAGCTTTAAGTCTTTTGTTTTAAGGTAACACAAAGAGAATGGGGTTGATATTTTATTTAATTTTAATTTAGTTTATTCATTCCACAACACAATTTATTATTATAGAAAATAAAAAGTAAAACACTCAAAGTTTACCTGAAAGTTCACAATATATGAATGGGAATAGAAATTTAAACAAATTCCAAGCAAAACAACCATGGCGATACTTTATATTAAAAATGAACATTTTCCTAACTAATTAGAATACATGATGCCCTCCAAATACTTCTGCAATGCGTTTGTGCCCTATGTGTACCAAACACAGAAATTCTTAGCCATGGTTACGCATAGATAGCAGTTTTCCGCAGGAGCTTTCATATTCGACGATCACTTTCCTTGTTCAGGGTTAACTGGATGCCTAAAATGCTAGGACAGATAGTGAGGACTTGGTCTTGATCATCTGGATATAAATTTGCTGGAGCAAAGAATGGGCGAAATGGATCCGTGTCAGAAATTTTAAAGAATGTAAAGATGTGCCATCACTAAGGTCCCAGAAGGAAACTGCCTTCATTACCAGGTCAAGGAAAATCCCTACCCTGTGCAACGGAGGGTTCATGATGAGCTCAGTCAAGGGTTGAGTGCAGGCCTCATAGGCTTCTCCGTTTCTCACACCCACGGTCCAGAATCTACGTTCTTTCATCAGGTTAATTGGCTTTTGTCGATTAACCGACTCTTTGCAAACACCTATACCCATTCTTTGCTGGTTCCCACCACTACCTCCCAGTAATGGCGGCCGGAAGTGAACCATGAAGAGCCCAGGACACAGGTGGAGATTTGGAATCTTTCTGCTTCCGGTCCTGCTTCTTAGACCCCCAGTAGACACTCCTCAGGCCTTCAAAGATGATGAGAGGGTTATGGGCTGTGCCCACATCCAAGGTCATATGCACTTGAAAAATCTTCATCCTGGGGTTCATTTTTAGGATATTATTCATCTGTGGCTCGAATCTTTCGATCTTGGTAATCAGACGCTCCAACTGGTGAGCAGGTAGGATGTCTCCCTTCAAGGAGACGACAGAGCAATGGGGGCACAGTATACCCTCCCCCTAGGGACTTTTCTCTAGCGAGTCAGTGCATCAGGGGCAGCAGATATATTCACATTTCAAGTACGCAGGACTTTCCAGATAACTAGCACAGAAACGACAGGAACTTTTTAAAGGAATGAGCCATGGCCAACACCTCTTCTCTGCTTGTCTCTCTACTGGCCTCCATCTGAATTCTCAAGTGGTAGCCACCTCCAACAGCTATTTATAGGGGATGCTGTCTCCTAGCTCACTCTCCATCACATCAGGTTTCGATTTAAAATTTGGCTCCAGTGAGATTTTTTTTTTATGCAATGAAATACATTTTACTTAAAAATAATGTTGTTACATTTTCTCAGCATTGGATGACTGAGAATTCGAGGATGAGAAAGAGAATGGGGTTAATTTTGATATAATGAAGTTCATAGTCCATTTATATGTGAACAAAAATTGGCACTTACCAAATAAAAATAATACAACAACATTTTGTATTTAAACAACAACAACAAAAAAAATTAAAGTCTACATGAACCTAGCTAGAGCAGTGGTTCAAAACCTTCATATTGCTTTAATCCTTTAATATAGTTCCTCATGTTATGGTGATCTCCAACCATAAAATTGTTTATTTATTTATTTGGTGGTGGGGGTTTTGAGACAAGGTTTCTTTGTGTAACCCTTGTAGTGCTGGAACTTGCTGTGCAGATCAGGCTGGCCTTGAGCTCACAGAGATCTGACTGCCTCTGCCTCCCAAATGCTAGGATTAAAAGTGTGTGTCACCACAATCCAGTCCATAAAATTATTTTTGTTCCTACTTCATAACTGTAATTTTGCTACTGTTACTAATTGTGAATACCTGTGTTTTACAATGGTCTTAGGTGGCCCCTGTGAAAGGGTTATTTGACCCCCAAAGGGATAATGACTCATAGTCTGAGAAAGACGGCCTAGAGTAACTCAAGTTATTTCTCAAATGAATTTCTTGAATGTAATTGAAGCTGCGTCTGCTTCACATTAGCACAAAACAGTTCCAATTTGTTCTGGAAATATTATAGCTGAATCTGGGGGGAGTTGAGGCCAGCTCTAAAATGGAGGGTTCCCTGAGTCAATTTACTCAACTGTGTCTACTACAGGATAGTGATCAGTGAAGGACTCCCAATAAATGTGCTGATTCAAAAACATACTTGACTGGAAGTCAACATTAATGGAAGCAATTGTTTAAAAGAAAAACCAAAAAATGGTTTTGAAGAGTATTTTTTTTAATCATTTCATTCCTTAGAATTATAGACAAGAAGTGATTATCAGAATTGGTACAATTGGCTGTTGTTATAGATTTAAATTTCTATAGACAGAGTGGCCCTTAGTGTCTGTATACCCTCCATGATTATAATGGACTAAACCACTGAAAGTAAGTGAGCCACCCTCAATTAAATGTTTGCTTTATAAGTGTTGCTGTGGTCATGGTGTCTCTTCACAGCAATAGTAAGTCCTAACTAAGACAAACTCATATGCTGTTTGTCAAAGCTCCCTGACAGACTTCACTGTATCCAGGTCTCTTGAGAGCATCACAATGCTGTGTGAGATTGCATTTCCCTCTTGTCAAGCTTTCATTGTTCTTCCATGTTAAATTTCCCATATGGAACATGTAGGAAGTTTGTTTAAAATCAGACCCCCCTGGAACTGAAATAATTGAGTTGTATCTGTTGGTCTCAACTGGTATCCACGGCCACATGTGATGGGCTCAAACTCCAGCCCTTCCTACCATTACCTCAGCTGTAAGTTTTGAGTAGTGTGATGAGAACATCATGTGGGAGACATTCTTATTTTCCTCCAGTTCCTCTTCTTCAGCTGTCCAGACTTTTCTCCCTGAGAACAAACACGGTGACAAAAATAAGCGTGCAGCAGTGTTGATGGCGCAGGGATGTGGTTGAGGTGTCCCTTTCACCTCCAGCCCTGCCTTAGCATTTTGAGCAACTCAGAGGTCAGGAATGCTGTTGTCATCATGGCTGGAGTTGGGTCCTGAAGAAATTAGCAAGTTAAGGGGAAGATGACTCAGAGCTGCCTAAACCTCATACTCTTGAAATATTTTAAGCAACAGAAAGTCGTAAGCAGCTGTTAGATATCTTTGCCTCTTTGTTCAGGCATGGCTTAGTTAGCCAGCTCCCTTCGGAAAGAAAACACTCATAATCTCCAGCCCATGCCAAACTCCTTTCTTAAAATTGTTAACTGCACACATAACCTGGCCCATGAAGCTTAGTTTTTTGTAGGATCATCTCATCTCCTAATTATTTCCTGTTGTCTCAATGGATATTAAATTTGTTATGGGATGAAAACGTAACTTGTAGTCCTCTTAGTCTCTCCAAACTCAAAGTGTCCTCTTGGAAGTCTGATAGATAGTGCACACAAACCCTAGTTTCACTTGCATATGGCTTTAGAACAAGCAACTTACTTCTTTGCCCATTTTTCCCTTTGAATTTCCCTGTAGCCCCATAAAGGGAATGCTTTTATTTGTACTTTATAGGTCAAGAAACTAAGGTTCAGGGAGATTAAGTATTTGGGCAATTAGTGGAGTCTGGGTTTATTTACATACATATATATTCTGAGAGCTTAATTGAAAGGCTTAAAAAAGGTATACTTAATTTCTTTCTAGTCATTGGATTCCTGTCCTCTATGTCTTTCCTCTGCCTCTGAAAGTACATAGAAAACAATTGAGTAATGTGCAAAAGTGTGGATCTACAACTTAATTATTTTTACTTGGATACAGAAGAACTTATCTGCATATGTAAAGAGAAATGGCACAGGACAAATCCCAAGTTCATAAGTAATCATACATCCATTTGTGAGATGTCCAATGTGCTGAGAGCAGGTTGTCATGGAATTCAGGATGCTGTTAAGGTTCAGTGTTTACCTTACAAAGACGAGAGCAAGCAATAGACTATGTGGTTAAGTAAAGGGTACATGCAATTTAAATTGATAAGTCATTTGATTCCATCAATTACAGAACAGCCACAGTTTTTTAACATGGTGGGATAGTGATTTTGACTGTAGGTGGGCATTTGGTGGACTTCAGCCACTGTGGGATTTCAAACAAGATAATCCAAGTTTTAAATTAAAATATCCATGAGTTGCCACCTTCTTCCTGGGGGTCTCAGGTCTCAAGCCTCCAAAGGGATGCAGTTTTGAGATGACAAAAGACACTTGCCTTAATTATTTGTTAGGATTCACAGGGTCCTGCTGTAGAATTCATTTCGGCATTTGGGCTTCCTCTGGCAGTTATTGCTAGGCTAGCATAAACAAACAACCTTTTTATATTACCAGAGAAAGAATTTAATCAAATTGAATATTAAAACTCATTAACATGGTAGAAAGAAGTTTCAGGTCAGCTAAATGCAAGCATAACTGTTGCTTCTTTATCCAAGAGATTATAAACATGATGGGCAAACATTTTAGGGTGCAATTAGACTTTTCAGTCATTTTGCTTGTGAAAAATTAACTGTACATTGATTATTTGAGAAAGTTAGCTTAATGTATCTACAAAAGCAGAGGAAGTGGTTCAGGAGTGGGGAAGGGAGGGCCCAGTAGACTATTGTTGTCAATGTTGAGAAATCTCTATTTCTATCTCCCAATTTAATTCTTCTGTCCCACTTAGCATGCCTTAACCTGGAACACTGCACTTCACTGTTAAAAATAATGCATGGTCATTTATGTTTCTGTAAATAGTGATAACATTACTGTCTATTGCATTATGTAAGATCAACTAAATTATAAGCAGAGGATGTATTATGCAAGTCTAATATATATAATTTACAGGTTTAATCCTTCTTTTTCTTCTTCTTCTTCTCCTCCCCCCTCCTCCTCCTCTTCCCCCTCTTCTCCTTCTCCTCCTCCTCCTCCTCCTCCTCCTCCTCCTCCTCGTCATCCTCCTCCTCCTCCTCCTCCTCCTCCTCCTCCTCCTCCTCCTCCTCCTCCTCCTCCTCCTCCTTCTTCTTCTTCTTCTTCTTCTTCTTCTTCTTCTTCTTCAAATTTGGAGTTTAAAAGATTGTGAAATACAAAGGGACACTTTCTAGTAAGAGAAAAACTTATTTAGCCCCCACCCCACATCCGCCTTCCAGACTCCATTAAGTGGGTTTTTGTTTTGTTTTGTCTTTTTTTTTTTAATCCTAGTATGTGTTTGACACATATCCTAGTATATGTGACAGCAGGGCTGGATGGGTAAATGTGGTGGAATTCCACTTCATTTCCCCAGTTATCACTGTTTAAATGACAGAAATGCCACACTCCACTGACCTCTTCATATGTTTAGGAAATATTCTGAATAAATATTAAGGATGCTCTAACTTTTATTCTGTTCTCAGAGTCTCATGCTTTAGTATTTTTTGCTGCTGTTGTTCTTAGAAGTCATATTTAGCTAAGTGTCCCCTTCCTATAGCTGTGTCTATCTATCTTTGCCTATTTGTCTTTCATACAAGACAGCTTTTTCTATCTCTTACTTAATTTGCCTTCATTATTATTATCATTATTATATTATTATTTAGGTATTTTTTTGCCATTTTTGGGCTCTGTCATGGTCATTTTACCATTTGTTAGGATTTTGTACAAACCTTCCATCAGTATCATGGATGAGTAGAGGATACTTAGTTGTTCTTTACACACACACACACACACACACACACACACACACACACACACACACACACACACAAGTTTTCATTGAAAATTTTGTGCATGTATGTAGTATACCTTGATCACATCCACTCCTCATTCCACTTCAATTCTTGCCAGGATTTCTACCCCCCCATCACATCTCTTTCCTAATGTATGTCCTTCTTTTAAAATTATTTACTTTTAACTCACAGAGTCCAATTAGGGCTGGCCAGACACACAAGGGAATGGGTCACCTACTGCAACCATGGGGGACCAACTGGTGACTACAAGCCAAAGAAATTGCCTCTTTCTCCCCTAGATGCCATCAACTGCCTGGCTTGATCTTATGTAGGTCTTGTGTAGGTAGTTTTTTGTTTGTTTTGTTTTTCAAAACAGAGTTTCTGTGTAGTTCTAGCTGTCCTGGAACTCACTTGGTAGATCAGGTTGGCCTTGAACTAACAGACATCCATCTGTCTTTGCCTCCCTGAGTGCTGGGATTAAAGGTGTGTGCCACCACCACCCAGCTTGTGTAGGAGTTTTAATATATGTATTTGCAAATATTCTCTTTATATATGAATCTGAACCTGTTAGTCAAATATTCTCTTTTTGTATATAAATATGAATCTGTTAGTGTATGAACTGTATGAAACAGATACTGATTTAAGTCAAAAAGTTGAATGACGGCAATTTCATGTGATCTAAGTACCACAACTTTCCAATTCTTATTTGTTGTTAATTACGTTTATATTACCAAGAATTTCCCAGGGTTTTATGCACTCATAGAGACCATTTCCTAATAAAACCAGATGTTTTGACTGTCCATATGAACTAAAAACTAAAAAAACAAGTCCATATGAACTAAAAAATCTTGGTTTTATTCCCTCTGCCACTGACCTCTACTCACAAGAGACACAATGACAGTCCTTCTGACCTCAAGTTTGCTTTTGGTATTCATGAATCCTCATAGTATTTAAGAAGTGTATTTCAACTAATATTGAACAGAAGATGGCTTTTGTCCCGTCGGAGCACTCTTTCCTGTGTTCTCCTCCCAGTTTATTTGCTCTGTTGTTTCTTAGATTTTTCTCAATAGCATGCTTCGGGTCTCCTATTACATTTTATATGAACTATTATAATTTTATACCCAATGCTTTTGTCATGTATTTGTAGCCTTGTCTTGGTTCTGAGTCATGGATGAAGTTCTAATCTGTGTAAGAATATTAATAGGTCTGTGTCTAGATTTAGTTTTCTTCTTGCACAATCTCTTTTTCCTCCATCTTGCTTCTCACCTTCATCCCATCCCCAAATGCTTGATGCTGTTTAAGAGTGAAGAATGGATAAAATAATTTGGAGGTGTGTGTTGGTGGTAGAAGTTGTCAGAGTGGGCTTTACTGCAGGCCTGAACTGTTGCCACTTTCCCTACTGCTTTCTATGAACCTCTATTGGTCATCCGTGTTCTCAGAAAATGATCCCCAAATCTCCAGGCCAGCAACACAAGGCTGGCTATAATCCAGGATAAACTGAATGAGAAAAAAGAACAGATAGCTTCTACTTTCCCCTCTAAACTGTAAGACATGCTGTTTTTATATGAAGCATGGTGTCCCTCACTGTAAGGAGTCACTGTTTTCCTGTCATATTTGATTGAATGGAGTTATGGGGATGGTTTAGAATGGTGTGCTGGACATGGCAATATAGTCTATAAATATGGACTGTTAACCTACCTCTTTGTCTTGTTTAAGTTCCCTTTATCCACATTTTCAGGAGTGCATGGTGTGGAAAGGACAGAGAACCTATGGAGCTTTGGCCAAACAAAGGGAAAGTAACTCAACTGCTGAGCAGCCAGGTGATCAGGCCAGCTTTCTACCTCAGTTCACAAAATCATGTTATCCTCATTCTCCAGATTCTCCCCTTGTAGTGTTTTCCTGCTCCATTCCTGTCTGTCTTCCTATCTCTTCTCTCTCAGACTCCTCTCATCACTGTTTTATGGGGTTCATTATTACTTAACTACTAATAATTAATGTTTTTTCCCTCTTTGACAATAATAGCAAAAGATGTTCATGGGTTCCAATGTTTTCAAGTATACAGACCATGCAATATTTAAAGATACTACTTTCTGTTTGGTCCTAATTTTGCTGTACTGTGATTACATAGGAAGTAAGGGCAATACTGATTCTTTGGCTCTGAGGGAAGCCATTTGGTGGTCTACTACATGCTAGGTTTTTTTTGGGGGGTGGGGGGAGAACCATAGTCTATGCTTGAAAAACAAAGTGTCTCTGCTTATCAAGGAAAAATATTCTAGGTAAGTGTAAATCAAGCTCCTTGATTCTCAAATCATTTTTATTTTTGGTTTTCTTTGAAACCATTTTTCTCCTTCTTCATGGTTCCTCTATCAACAATTAAATAAAAAAGACCTTCTTTCTTTCCTTTGACATTTACAGAATTGGCCAAAGGGCCAACAGCTGACTTGTACAGGTTAGGGCAGTTCTCCACTCCAGGAGATTGTCTAACCCTTCTTTTTTTCTATGGATATGACAATATTTATATTTTTCCATTTGGCTTCTTCTTCAAGAGGCAAAGTCACATTGAAGAGCCCTGCACTAAAGATTTCTATTTAACCCATAGAAACATCAAGACATGCAGAAGCAGAAGCAAATTAACTCTCTAAATTTCTAAACTAGTTAATGTAGTTTCTTTTATTAATGTGCTCCATCAACACTTCTTTCCACTTAACACTGGGGATAAAACCGTCTTCACAGACCTTATGATAAAATATGGTAATATTTGTGAAAGTGCCTTTTCAACAATGAAGTGGTTTATAAATGTCCTCCTTATTAGAGTTCATTACAATTTTCACAATAGCAGAATTCCTCTGAATGCCTGCTGCATCAATTAACTATTACTGCTATTAACACATATCAGATACTGTTAGCATTTTCTACTTCAGAAAGGATTAAATATCCCAGTTCTCTTGGAAGAGGAGGCGTATATGCAAATGAGAAATCTGGGAGTGTGAGATCAGTATAGAAGGAAGCTACAGTTAGAGGCTTTGTGGTGGAGGAAGGATCCACTCTACAAGGTCAACAGGGGTTATATATTACAGATCATAGGTGTGACATCTTAGTGGCATAGTGTGTCTGTTGGGATTATCTCTTCCCTGTTCTCTGGGGAACAACACAGATTCTTTTATAGTAAAAAGAAAAATCTACGACGGTTGGCTTTTGAGGGAGCCTGTGGATTACTAATACCTATCATGCAGACAATGGTAATCCACTAAGTCTTAAGTAGGGGACTATTTATGTGTAAGTGGTGTGGTAACATAGTCTATTGAGACATCATTAAAACTGCACAGACTGGGTATACTTGTTTGCTTTTGGACATTTATTGGCAAGCTTCTTGCTGTTGTTTGGCTTGGGGCTCCATTTCTTTGTATTCACAGCTATACCTTATCTATGTCCTATTGCTTTCCTAGTTAAGGCTTGCTAGGAGTGTCAAGAAGACACTTAAGAAAGAATCAAAGAAGTGTGCAGAGATCTGGGGAGAAATCAGGGGATAGGTGTGTCCTCCAGACTCTTGGCCTCTCATCTTCCAGAAAACTTTTTAGCTATTGTTTCTATCTCCCTCACATCTCCTTTTCCTCTCTTTGTGCACGTCTCCATCCTTCTGTCCTTCTTTTTGTCTTTCCCCCTCTCTCCTCTATCCTGTTTCTCTTTCCTTCAATATGGAACATGAGTGTGTTCTTTTGTTTCCCTCTGCCTGACCTTTTTATATCTTCTCTGTGTCTATTGAGATAACTCACCTGGGAATCTGGAGAGAAGCAAGGCTCACCCCATCCTCAGAGAGTCAAGGCCCCAAGTTCTTGGCTCAGAGTTTATTGCATGTCAGTAGCTCCTAACTAATTTATTCAATGGAAAGAAACATTTTCAACTCTCAACTTATTTTTCCTAATCCACTGAACTAAAGAAATTTATAAGCACTATAGTCTTGAAAAGCCAAAGACTTTTCACAGTGTTTCCAAATTGCTTGTGTGTGTTGTATTGCCATTGTAGGAACTGAGGCTAGTTCTGACTTTATTTTGTTATTTTCCCATGTGCTTCTATAGCTATGTACAATGGTAGTGGTGACTTGGTTATTGTTCTAAGTTTATATGACATTTTGTATTGTATTTTTGCTTTGTTTTGTATTGTTCCTAGTTTGTATTGTGGTTATTTATGTTTAATTTTACCCAGTTTCTTTTTCTTGATTTAATCATATTGCATTATAACATCAAAAGAGTAGAAAATTTTATCCTTCAGAAAAATGTGAAAATACAATATCCTACAATTAAAAATTGTGAATAAGTTATTTTGTTACTTTTGTTTACTTTAATAATTTTTAAAGCTATTGCTCTCTTTTATTTTTAAGTCTTAGGAATTCTATCTCTCTCTCTTTCTATGTTAGATAATTTATTTACCTCACTTTTGAGTAGGTAGTACTTGAACTCAGATCCTTAATGCAAGTAAAGTGTAAAAGCTTTTGCCTTGCATTCTGAAGGATCAGCAAGAATAATTCTGGACTATGAAACCTAGTCTACTGAGAGAATTGCAAAGGCATGGATCAGAGCAAGTGGGTAGCATTAAATCTTTTGTAATTATAAGGTAAATATTTGTCCTTGCTTGGCCATCAAGATATAAATCATGGAATTTTAAATAGCATGAATTCCAACACAAATTGCAAATGAAGTATTCTACTGGGTCAAAATAAGTTTTGGATAATTATGGGGCTGATTTTCTCATGTCCATTTTTTTTTGAATAAATAACAAATGCTATATATAACAAAATAATTGATGCAATTAACTTTTAAAAGAAAAACAAAAGAACTAATTTTGGTTCATGAATCTTTAGATTTTAGTCTATGATCAGGCAGCCCTGTTGGCCTCAGGCCTCTGAGGAAGCATGATATCATGACTTGTGCTGGGTTAACAAGGAGATATAGTGAGACTATGGGACTCTTATTATTCACCTTGAGGACTTGCCTCCAATGACTTATAAAGCTCCTCCTAGGTCTTATATCTCCAAAGTACCACTAGATTTCAGCAATGCCACCCCGGGGATCAGACCTTTACTACAAGTCAACCACAGAAGCAATAAGGCTAATCCTCGTGTCTTTCCCTGCCCTAAATTTGATGGAACAAAACTTTCCAGTAAGTAGATGCATACTCACCTTGTGATTGCTAAAACACCAAAGTACTCTCAACTCTCCTCCAAGTTCAGTTTCAGATATTTAATTAAGTTCTTACAGAGATCATCAGTACAATGCCTTGATTCAGTTATCTCTGAATTTTTATGGAGCTTATTGTGAAGAATGACATGGTCAATGTCTATGACTATTACAGTTGAGTCATAGAGTTCAAATGAAAAAAAATAGAGAACACGTAACTTAGACATGTCAAGAAGGACTCGTTTTGCACATGATAAAACTGAGTCCTCAACATGATATGTCATTTGCCCAAAGTCCCTTTAGCAAAATGGTAAAAAATGAGTAGAGAGGGCTAGACTTCAGTAAGTATTCTTAGATGATTATTGTCTTGCTTTTCTGTAAGGATCTTTCTACATTGTCAGACTATGCTATTATTGTATGTCCAATTAAAATCTAGCATCAATAAAATTTTTATAACTTTATATTGAAAGGGCAAGTAACATTTCATGCCCCTTCTGATGTAGCATAATAAAACTCCTTGTGATTCTCAGACAGATTTTTGAATTATGAAAAGAGAGATGGCTTCTTGGAAGGGTATTGTGGTAAATAGTAAGAATCAGAAGGGCCTTTATGAAGCAAATATCTGCATCTGCTGGAGCTTGTGACCCAATCCAAGAGGACGACGAGTCATGAGAGCCAACCCTGAGCCCCAACTCAGCTTGTCAAACTTAAACAGAGTGGAGCTGGCCTTCAGCTTGAAGGAAAGGATTTCTTAATGCCACTCCATGGGCAAATCTGCGTATTTTCAGACAAAGAGTCTGAAAATGTGTATTTTCAGACAAAGAGTCACCAGATGGGAACAATATTTAGAGAGATTAATCTGAAAGTGGGTTGTGTAACAAGGATTGTCATGGCAGGGTGAAAAGGCTATATCACAGAAAGATAAAGGCAGGCTAGGAGAGAACCTAGGGTAGGACTGATGACAAGGGGTCTGTCTCCAGGATGTGACAACTGATCTAAAGAAAGTTTCTTCCCTTTGGTTTGTCTCCTTCTGTGTGTTTCACTGTAGCCATGGTAGAACCATAAGAAGAACCAAGATGTCTGAGAGGGAGACTTCGGGGTTGAGATGAGAGCTTTCTTTTTTCTTTCTATACATGTATCAGCCTGAACCATTGGGCAAATAAAGTCTCTGCACTTGGCCTTTTGTTTTTCCTGGGACCTATGTGTATGTTTTCATGTTGCATTCACCAACTGTGTGCATTAAAATAATTAGGCTCATCTTGTAGGAGAAACAATATAATAATTTTTAGAGTTTGAAAATTAATAATGATGATAATATTAATGGCACTAAGAATCTCAATAACCACCATTACTGGACTCTTCTGTAGCTCATCATTGCCTGGAATTCTATTCTTCCCATTTTGACCCCTTTCCTGAAGGGAGCCTGGGCAAGGTCAGAGTTGGCTGGGAGTGTGCTGCTGCCTGCCTGCTACATTGTCTGCCTCTGTGCACTGCCCTGCCCAGGGATCAAAGCATTCTTTCTCTTTCCTCCTCTACTTCTTCTCCCTACTGCTTAGCTGCCTTCTCCTGCAGGGGGTCAGACTGGCCACATTAGTGCCCAGCTCTTCTATACAAAATTTTCTTTGTTAATCAGCAGAAGTAAATGCAAATCTGCTCCATGTACAATGAACTGCTTTGAGAAGGATGCACACTCGTGTGGGGGACCGATATGATGACCCGGCGAATTTCCAGACAAGGATCAAAACATCTAGATTTTATTGTCTGGAGATTAGCATTTAAGAGATCCTCCCTCTATGTGTGTCTCTCTCTGTTTCCCTCCCTCCCTTCCTCTTTTCCTCTCCCCCTCTCTGTATGTTTTTCCCCCTCCCTGTCTCTTTTCTTCTCTCCTCTTTTTCTCTATATGTGTTTCAATTCTCCTGGAAGCCAATGTCACTGTGCAATGGAGTTCTGCAATTTTGTTTCCACATTTATATCTGAATCATCCCTCATATTTTAGTATCAGCACACCAAGGTTTTGTTGTTGCTGAAACCTTGGGTATGTAGACTGTGTGCTTTTGGCTGGCAAATGAGCTTTAGCACCTAACATTCTCACAGTCCCCACTAGGCCCAGACTGGAAGCAGGGGGCCACATTCCTGGTGTTTGTGGTGAACCTAGAATGAACCAAAACATAAGCCCTTCCCTCCATCATGCTTCTGGGCAAGGCATTAGTAGAAAGTCAGTGGCATCATCCTCTTCAAGGTTTCCTTGGCACTTCTTGCATCAATCAAGCAAACAGTTGGTAGGCTCCTACTCTAGGGAGAGATGCCCTCGGAAGTGGTCTTTTGAAAACCTAGCAATCTTTGGCTGTAAGTTATGCTGGAAAACCCTCTTGTGGGCCTTTGTAGGAAGTTACTAAATATTAAGGTGGGGGGAAAAGACAGAAGATGAGAGACCTGAGTTGTTTCCCTTAGTTTTTTCCTTCTTTTGTTATTATAGTTCTATCAAGAAGACAGTGGCTTTATTTGACCTTTTCCCCAGGGGAGTAGTAACTATAATGGGTTTAATTAACTATGTGGTATTGACGTAATTAGTTATCATGGTGATTATACTTCTTTAATAAAAGCACTTCATTTGGGATGCACCAGGGTTCGGCAGTGGCCAAGCCCTCCACCTATATTTCATAACTGTCTAGACACTGGAACCATGCACATATTTTACTAGCAGCCCTTGAGAGAGGTTATCTTGCATGGCTTAAGGTAATTGGGAAGTAATGATTTTGCCCCCTGCTTTCAGACTGGTTTGTGGCAAAGAGCAGAGAGGCTGTGGGGGAAGGGCAACCCCTCATTTCGTGCAGACTGAAAGGGAGGGGGAAGGGCTGTGTTTTGGAAACCACAGCTCTTAGGAACTGTTTCTTTTTAAGCTAGTCATCAGAGAGACAGAAACACCAGAGGGAATTTGGGGGGTGGTGTTTAATCTATGGGTGAATCGCATAAATCTATGTAGATAAATGCACACACTATAGAGACATATGCTTGTATTAACAGCCTATGAACAAACAGAGGCTATTTTGGTTTGAACAGTAGATGGCTGCTTAAATTTGGTCAGCAGGTGACTGGCAGTGTCCCTTTCACACGGCTCAGTGGACAATGAAGTCAGATGCTATGGAAAAAAAAAATAGGGCAGCTATAAAAGAAGACACACAGAATTCAAATAATTACCATATGAAAATGTCAATAATAATATCATGAGACCCCCAAAGAGGTAGAGAACAAAAGCCAAAAAGATTATTGAGCTTGCAGAGAAGGACTTCAGGGAGCATAGTGCCTGAAGCCCCTTTCCTACTTTTTTTTCACAGTTTAAACTTGGGTAATGGACTGGGGGGGGGGGGCTGGTGAAGGGTGGTGTGCAGGGGAGGGGGGTTAGAAACCGAACCGAAATAGACATAGATGCTGCTCAGAAATAATAGGTATGCAGTCTCCTGCAGGGAGAAGCATTATTTCTTTTTCTGTCTCCTCTCCCGGCTCTCCTTTATTCAAACTGTGCTTTCCCCTGTCACCTCCCCCCTGCAGTGCTGAGCAGCGCCCCCTCTGCGCCTCTCCCTGCCTGGATATACAGACTGAAATCACCGCAGGCATTTGACTGCTTCTTGTAGCTCCGGAAAGGATACTGTGGGTCATCTTAGAGCCCAAACTAGAAACAAGTACCTCTGAAAAATAGCTCAGTGCACACGAAAGAAGCATGTCTGCAGAGGTAGCTGCCAGCAAGACTTGCTCCGTTGCCAGAAGGGGTGCTGGGCAAAAGCCTCTATCCCTCATTAAATCAATAAAATCAAGTGTCCTTTATTTTAATCTTTTGCGCCATAATCCAGTATCAAGGAGAGGGGCCCAGGCTTTTTTATCTCATTGTTTCAGAACAGATCATTTGGATTCGAGTGACAAAAGGTTCATTCCTTAACCTTTGTGGAAATGTCAGGAAAAAGGCAGGTGTGAGGCATTTGGACGCTTTTGCTCTGTAGAAGAAGAGAAAAAGAAAGAAAGAGAGAAAAAAAGAAAGAAAGAAGAGAAAGGAAGGAAGGTGGGGGAGGGTTGGACAGGGGTGGGGGAGGGGTTTGTGCCAGGCTAGCTACATGTCCTGGAGCTTTCTAAGACATTTTGTTTAGCTTGGTACTGTGTGGCAGTGAGGAGAGAGGTGGCATGTACCATGTGCCAGCTGCAGGAGTCCCCGGATTGAAGGCTAATAGCCCCAGATTCTCTTTTATACAGTAGAGGGAGATTAATGCAGGGGAGCTTATCTGTCACAAAATAGAGGGACAATGCAGTTAGTTCTGCCTTGCTCCATGCACTCAGCCAACATTTGATCCAAATTTAGCTGAAGGGAAGAAAATGTGTGTTGCTATCAACCTGGGACAAGACAAATGTGGGGATGAAGTACCCAAATTTTCTTTTCTCCTTCCAAAATATCATCGCTCCTTTATCAGCCTCATTGTGAAGCCTAGGTATAGTCACAGACCAACTGGAAACAAACACACAGACCCTGGCTGAGTTATTCCACAGCAGAGGGAAGTTTTGTAGCTGGGTCTTAACCATCTCATTTGGTTAACAAGTATTTACTGAGTGCTACAGGACTTAATTTCTAGAAGCTAAAAGGGACATGCCAGGAGTTGGGCACATATTTTTCTACTCTCTTCAAGCTTGAAGTCTTACTAAGGAGATGAAAGACATGTGGACACACTCCTACCCACATATTCTTGGGCTCAAACAGCAAAAGCAATGGGACAATTTGTGAGACAATTAACTGTGAAGTCAAAGAAGTGCTCAGAGAGTCAGGGGAAGCTAGCAAGGGCAAACTCTTTATCTGAAGATAAACAGAGGCCCCAAAGCCCAGAGACAGAAGTAACTTGTCCACAGTCACACAGTTAATGAGGCAAAGCAGGAAGCTAATTTTGTAGCCACGTCTGTAATCTGCTGGCAGAGAGAGCAAAGGAGTCAGCAGCCTGGGCCTCTCCCCTCTTGCTCAACGAGTACTCCTGTCCCTCAAGAAGCTTCCAGGCTCTGATCTGTTTCTAAGCCCACTGGATGACTTGATTCTTTTCCTTCTGATTTCTTTCCGTCAAACAAACTTTATGTACAAGTCAAATATGACACTATTTCTAGAAGACTTTCCCTTGGCAACTTGTCTAAGGCTGAATAAGTCACGAGTTGTGGAAGTGAATGATGGTCTGTTGTTTGAGGTCCCTTCCAGCTCCCCTGTCTTTCTTGCTAGCACTCTGATCCCTAACAAGGACTCCTGAGACCCACTGAGCATGTTCTGTTCCTGTATCTCTCACAACTTGTTGCCTTTGTTCTCACATTGTAAAGGCAACTTGAAGGGAGATGGAGAGCCAAGCAGTCCCCATCATCTGCCATGCCAGGGGCTCCAATTACAATTGAGTAGTAATCCTGGCTCCTTGTCTTCAATTCTTCTGGCCCTTTCCAGGTGCTGCTTGGACCATGTGCTTGTAAAGTCCATGGGACTGGTAAAGATCTTGTCCTATATATCACAGAGAACACTGACATCATCTAGCATGCCATCCCTCATGTCACTTCAGTAACATCTTCCAGCCCTCCAGTCCTCAGGAGAAGCAGCTCCATGCTGCCCTACTATGTGAAATGGCTGGGTGTCTTGAGTGTTGGCATGGAGCTTGTTCTTTTTAGCCTTCAAGATCTTCCTTACTCCATCTCAGAAACCTCATGAGTCCACCTATTATCACTGGATTTATTATTTGTAAAAAATTTGAACTAAGAGCCCAATAAACAGAACTGTGAAACTCTTAATAATGTTGGCTATGTTAAGAACTTACTTGTTTACCAATTGATTGCTTTTTATGGAAAGAATCCACACACTATGGGATACTAGGCATCTTGAGAAAGATGAAGACATATGGGGAACACAGACCTTAGGTGACATCACAGTATGAGCACATAAAGCCCACCCTTGACTTCTCAGAATTAAATCTTTTGCCCAGGAGCCATTCTTGTGCTTTTAACCCAGGACAAATATTGGTCTTACGGTTATCTGCAATATCTTCTAGCTTTTAAAAAAATCTCTACTTTCTCTTTCTATGTGTGGGTACCTGGGCATCCCATCAGATTCTGGCACAGACTTCCCTCCTTTACTGTACCCCCTTTCAAGGGCACATTTGGAACCCTTCTGCCTGTGCTTCTCAATGTCAAATTTCTGTGTCTGATTAGTGCTTAAAAGATGGGCTGACTTCAAGTAGATAAAATTAAAATAAAACTGATGCTGTTTACATAAGTTGTGAAGCACATACAGGCACACAGATACATGCACACACATATACACATAAACATACACACACACACACACACACACACACACACAAGAGAGAGCTAGAGACAGGCATTGACAGACAGGCAGACAGACAGACAGACAGAGAGATGGGGGCAAATCTTGAGACAGGATTTCACTTTGTAGTCCATGATATCCTCTACTCTGAGATCTTTCTTTCTCTACCTTTTAACTACCAGGGAGTTTAGTTATGTGCCATCCTACAAAACTTTCAATTTGGATTATTTGTAAAGTGTCTTCTCAGCCAGGTGGTGGTGGTGTCACACACCTTTAATCCCGGAACTTGGGAGGCAGAGGCAGGCTGATCTCTGAGTTCGAAGCTATCCTGGTCTATAGAGTTCCAAGATACCAAGGGCTACACAGAGAAACTTGCCCCCACTCCCCTTCCAAAAAACCCAAACCAAGAAAAGAAAAGTGGTTTTTCAAGCTTTTAACTACTTTGTAATTGTATTGTCTCATTATTGAACTATCTGAATTGTTGGTCTGTACTTGCTTTAAGTCATGTATGAAGTATATGTATACATGTTTTGAAAACACTTTCACTCAATCTATAACTATTTTTTCTTTTCCTTGGCAGTATATTTTAAGGAACCTATTTTGTATATGAAAAAAAATGTGCCCATTACAAGATCATAATGACTTTTTCCCTCAAAGTAATATAATTTAAGTTTATTATTCATGTGAGTTGACTTTTGTATATACCATGAATCAATACCTTTGTGTGTGTGTTATAGACAACTGTTATAGCACCTTCTGATACAGTCTTTCTTTCCCACACTTTCTTTCCTTAGCACTTTTGTTAAAAAAAAAAAAAGAATCAGCTGACTATATAAATATGGGTCTAGACCCCTATTTCTAGACTCTATTTAGTTTTCCTAAGTCATATGTCTATCAGTAAGCCAATATCACTCACATCATACCTTCTTGGTTCTTAGAGCTTTATAGTAAAACTTGAAATTGGTAGGTGTAAATTCTTCAATTTTGTTTTTCCACTTAAATTGAATTGTATGGACTAGCTTAAGTTGATTCTATAGAATTTTTTTTGAAGACCTGACATCTTAATCTTGATTATTTTAATCCACTAATATATGGCTCTGCATTATGCCTATAAAGTGTTTCTCCAAGTCATTACAAGATCCACTATAGAGGTTGTAGATTATTTTTGGTAAATGTGTTTTGACCCTTTCAGAATGTTGCATGCTGTTAATCCTTCTGGAATCTTCAGGAATACACTTTGTATCCCACCTTGAGTGTGAAATGCCAGGCTCACTTGACCTGTTAGACCCTACCTGCATTACAGCTTGTAATGAAGAAGCAATATAGAGTTGTTTCTTTTGTTTCCTTTCCTTCAGAAATTATAATCTTCAAATAAACACTGTTGAGTTCAGTTTGTTTGTTTTTTTTTGAAGTTAGGAGGAGAAGCCCAGACCATATTAAACCATCGTGGCCAGAAAGAGAATTCTCATCTGTCATTGAAAGGTTTGCCAACTCAACACAAGTAGGACACGTTTATGAAGTCACTTTTGAAAAATGGCCCTCAAGCATGCTGCAGATTTCAATTTTATATTGTTCAATCTCCCATGAATTTCTTCCTTTCCCATCAAAGTTGTCATTTGCAATTCTTGGTCTTGTTTCAGATTCAACCCTCATTCATTCTTCTTGTCTACTAAAAACACCAATTCTTAAATTTCAAGCTATTTGTGAAGTTTTATATGTTTTCACTCTTCCTGCTTCATTATGAAGTCCTGCATTAAAAAACAAAACAAAACAAACAAACAAAAAAAACAAAAAAACTTTGTTGTGCTTTCCCTTACAGCCACTGTGCTCAAACTCTTTCTTATCTCAATCTTTATTACATAAGTATTATTAACATGGACCGCTAATCTAGCCCCATCCAACTCATCTTGCATCAAATGTTATTCACTGCCTGCTTAGGTTTACAGGAGAAAATGCTAAACACTTAGATTGAATTGTGTCTCATAATAGTCAAACTTTATCCAACTTTGCATAGATTGTTTTCCACTAGGATTTTCTTCATAATATTTTCCTATTTTGATTTTTGTACCCATTTTATCTTTCTTAATATTCCCCATTACTGCACATTTTTATTTAGTTCCCATTTAATGATAAAAAGATGCTAGCATTAACCTTTATTTACTTCTGAAATCAGCATTTAATCAGACAATGTCTTAAATTGTTAGCCATTAATTTGAGATGGTCTCCCAGCCACTGTGAGTCATTTTCCTGAAGCAATCATATCCATATACAACATGCAGAGCAGGCATGAAGCCAAATGCTAACATTCAGCATCCAGCCATGACTTAATCTTTCTCTCTCTTTCTCAGATTGCTTTTTCCTTCTTATCCTTTACATTAGTACCTTTATTTATTATGCCGGTAGATGCATCAAGCTGAGAAAGAGAGACAGAAGGGGAAATGAATGTTCAATACCTTTTAATAAAAAAGTGGTATAAAAATGCAAGGAGTCTGCTGTTTCTATGATTGTTGTAAGATTTATAAACATACTGATTAAAATCAAAATGTCTTCAAGGTTTTGTCTGTGTTCAACTCTGGACTCTGAGAATGCGTGAGATGTGTGATTTAGGCACTTTGCTTATTGGCTTCTTTATGTTTTAGATTGGAATAACATTAACCTCCACTTAACAAGGCTGCTACAATTTTTAAATGAGATAATCCTCATGTCAAGTGGGCTGATGGAAGAAAAATATTATGTCTTGATGATATTTTCAACCTGCTCTAATTGGCAAAATGAAAAAAAATTCAATGAGACAGAAAGAATTTTGTGCTGTTGATTAAGAATATGATTCAATTCAGGCTACCACTCAAAAAAAAAAAAGAAAGAAAGAAAGAAAAAGAAAAAGTTCTCGTAGCTAAGTGTAGTGGTGCAGGCCTGTCATTTGGTACTTGTGAGCTTGGGGCAGGGAGACCACTGAGAGATCAAGGCCAGCCTGGGTTACGCAGTAAGTTCCTCCCCAGCCTAGGCTTCAGAGCTCTACACTATCTCAAAAAGCAAGAAGAAAGAGAAAAACAAAAATGAAACAAGGCCAGAGCCATTGCCAGGAATTCGCTCTAAGAACATGTTGGCATAACTTCATTTTTAATTGCTTTGCCCCTCTCCTTCTTCATTTCCCACTCTGTTTCCCCACCCACCAGTTTCTATCAGGATGACTTGGCCAATCACATGAGCTCTGGCATATTTCACATCCCGAATGTGATTATCACCTACATGTGTGTGCACACATGTATGCATGCAGTGCAGACAGGAGATGAAGACAGACACAGAGAACAGGAGGACTTGGGAATTTCATTGATTGACATACAGAACTCATTTCATTAAAAGACACAAAGAAAAGTCAAGGTAGTTGTTTGAGTACACGGAAGATGTGTAACACTTTGCTTAGATTTCTTGTGTGCTTCTAATCCCACTCAAACAGACATGTTTATGTGGCTGTAGTCACTGTTTACCTGCAACGGTCTGTACCATTTCACACTGGCTTTGTCTCACACACATCACACACTCCTAGGGTAGAAATTAGTATTCAGTTAAGCCTGCATCCTGTGATCCATTAGCAGCACCTTGGTCACATAATCATAATTCTAAGTAGAAGTTAAGGTGGAGGCTGTTTTCATCAAAAATTCAAAAATTTAGAGACACTTAATACATACCAGAAAGACATCTAGGTCAGATTTCATCACCTCTAATTTTCATGTTCCTATTTTTGTTCTCACCTTGCCTTGTTCCATCAAACCGTCATCAAGCAGTACTGATTAAGCATTCTCCCTGCCTACAGCTGTGTTAGGATTTTGATGACATAAATTAATTGGTTATGGTTCTAGTCATTTGGAAATTTTCTGAAAGATATTACTTCTAAACCTTTTCATATTTTAATGTTAAACCATGTTAAATGTTAAAACATGTAGTGAAACCCTGTTTGATCACAATATTTTATTCAGTTCATTTACAGATAAGATATGGGGGATAGTTTGATAATTCTACAACCTTGTCCTCTACAACAGTCAATGGCATAAAACTTGGCTGCAGAATGCTTACAGATATATGACATAATGTTCAAAAACTAATTCAAAGATATATTGGAAGTACAAAGTTTTAAAGAATGAAGTATTCATGTGGGGTCTTAGCCCATTAAAGAATAAGTAAGTAAAGTTCAAGTCAAAGGTATATAAAATATTATTCCTTCCATTTCCCCCTTAAATGATATGCATGTTATGTGCATATTTTATGTTTGAGTGTGTGCACATGAATGCAGTGTTAACAGAGATCAAAGACATTGGATCTTGGAACTGGATTTGCAGGCAGTTGTGAGCTGCCCAATATGGGTAACAGGAACAAGAACAGTATGCTCCAAATCACTAAGCCATCTCGACAGCCCCCCTTTCTCTTGTTGGTAAATAAGAAAGAATGGGTGCATTCCAAGAAATGTACTTGGAGTTACAACAACAAGGAAGTAGCTAGTGGTCATTATTATGTATTAACTGCTATGTTTTACATTCATTATTTCTTAAGTAAAATGGCATTCATTAAACATATCACTTTCTCCAGGCTCCAAATTGAAAATGAAAACTTGAGGAAATGTAAAGCAGATGCATAACAAGAATTTAAAGTATCCATTCTTTCCTGAACCTAGGGTAGAAGAGTCCCCTATTTATACAAGAAATGTCACTGCCCTTCAATGGAACAGCAAAAGATAAGGCTAAGAGCAGTTGTGCTATGCATGGTGATGGTAAGTAATTCACTTCTACGAGGTACCTTATAATTTATGCAGAACACTCACCTTTTCTCAGTCAAAGCTCTCATTGTTTCTGTGGGTCAGTATCATCACTATTATTCTGATTCTACAAATAAAGCTGAGAAGAGTGGATACAAAGCCAATCATTCAAGTCAGAACTGGCAACATGAGCAGAAGTTAAAACTCAGGTCTGTGATCCAAAGCCCTGTTACTGTCTATGTTTACTGCATTTTACGATATCACACAAAAGCACATTAGCTTTTGAAATAAATTGTTTTTCAAGGTATAAATTGAAATTACTCCTATAAATTTTTCCTTTGTAAAAAAAAGCAACTGAAGGCAATCCTGGTAGACTTTGAGTTATGTGACACCTGCTATGGTTTGGATCTTAAAACCATCAATTCCTGTATGAAAACATGGTCCCTAGCTGATGAGGGCTGGAGGGAGGCTTTAGAACCCGAGGAGGTAGAAGGAAATGAAGTGTTGTGCCTTTGAAGTTGATCGTGGACTCCCACACCTTCCCTTGCTCTCTCATTTGCTTCCTGACCCAGCTGGACTTGAGAGCATCTTCTACATACTCCCTACTGCCTCCTTACAGGCCCAAAGGCAACTGTGGCAAGTACCATGGATGGAAACCTCTGGAACTATGTGCCAAAATATGTCTTGTTTCTTCCAAGGTGATTTCCACAGGTATTTTGTTACAGATCAGGAAGCCAAGTAAAACAGCACTAACGTTCCATGACAAGAACATTTCTGAATTGTGAAGGTCCAGTATTTAGAGACACTGGCTCATATACAGGGGACATAACCACGTGTTTCTAGGCCTAGCCCAGAAAGTGAAAATATACAGATAAGGAAGCTACAGCAAAAACTTTAACCTGCATCCTATAGAAGAGTTTGGAAAATGGAACTGAAAAGGGAGGCTATCAGATTTCCCCAGGCATAAGATTAAACTGTGGGTGTTCCATTCTGAAGGCACTAAGGATATTTTCCATCTGTCATCATCGATGAGGAATTTGCAGTGGCTTCTCTCTCCAGAATTACCTTTCCCATTTGCAGTGAATGCTAACTTCTTGCCTCACATTGAGTGACAATATCTCCATGCAACTCCATGACTTTAGTTGCTTTCCTCCACAGAAATATATTGTAAATTAATCATTATTAAATTGGCATTTTTTTGTTTGTTTTTAAGCACCATATATGATTAATGTAGGGGGAGGCAGTGAAGGTTTGAAGGTTAGACCTGATTTTATTGCTGGAAAATCTTCAATCACTTAGCCATTCAGTAAACATTCAGTGAGTTAGCTTCTACAGAGTAGGACATGTTGTGAGCCCATGTTCTCCATGGCTGGCCTCTCCTTTTTCACTAGAGGTTCCTAAAATGTTGGAAAGTGTTTTGATCAAATGCACTTTATCTGGGTATTTGGGAAGAGGGACAGTGAGTAAAAGGGCAGGATTCTTGTTTGGGTTTCTCAACTGAGTTTCTGGGCTAGCTGAAGGAGTGGGGTAGTAAACAGTGGTGAACTAGTCTTCAAACATTAGAGCTGAAGGTGTATAGAAGTGTACACACTGAAAGTGATTTGAGGTAAATGTTGGAGGAGGAGGAAGAGAAGAAGAAGAGGAAGAAAGAAGAGGTAAAAACTTGATACAAGTAGAGCTAGTTACATTAGAAGGTAAGTATATGTGTATGAGGATATGAGTTCAAGTCCCCAGGATCAAATCACCAGGATCCATTTAAAAATCTAGGTGTAGCCATGTCCTCCTGGAATCCTGGCACTGGTGTGTGGGGGCAGAGACAGGAATCTTACTGGTCCTTGTTGACTGCCAATCTACCTGTAAGTTCAAGTGACCTGTCCCCTGTCTCAAGGGAGCACGGTGGACCCCTGAGACTATATGTCCTTCTTTGGCTTCTGTGACTGTTCACACACACACACACAGTCACACACACACACACACATACACACACACACACACGGATTTGAAGGCCCATAGAGAACAGTGCAGTGAAGCAGAAGACAGTGAGAAAACAGTTGTTTTCCAACAACCACTTTCATGGTGTGGTAAAAAGATACTAGGAGAGTGTAGATATTTAATAATTAGTAACAGACTGGAAAAGAAGTCATTATCTTCCATAGTTCTTTGTTTCTAATTATTCTGTGCATGGTGGACCTATCAGAAAATATGAAATATTATCTTGAAGAATTTAGCCAAGCAATGTGAAAGGATGCCTTTTTCCTCTGGAGATGGGGGTTCCTTCAAGTTAATTCATCTTCTTGCAATATTATTTTTAACTTAGGGTTGCTTAGATGACAAGCATTGATTACATAATGAGAATGTCACTCTGGGAAGATATTTCCTGTTTTTCTGTTGTAACTAACTAAGGAAATGATGAAAATATGAAGAAGAGACATAGATTCCTTGAACTCTGGGATTGAAATGTGTTGAAGTGGAAGAAGTTTGTTGTACAATAAATAAGAGCTTGGAGCAAGAATCCTCAAAGAGTTACTTGGAACTCCTGAGCGTCTTTGCTATGGACTCAATAATATATCCTAAATTATTGCCAAAACGAATTTGGTCAGCATTGTGACAGTGCAAGACAGGTCCTTGGAGAGCTGGTTGGACTATCAAAGCTCTGCCTTTAGGAATGAATTAATGCCATCATTCAGGGATCAGCTTTTCATATCAGAGTGATTTTGTATAAAAGGGAGTATTTTATTCCCTTTTATGCTTCCTGTGTCTTGCCTTTCTCCTTGAGATATGTTCTTCTAAAAGCAGTTTCTCACTGTGGTTTTGATTTCTTTTCTTCTCAAGTGTCTACATTTGTCTACTTACCTTGGAAAGATATCTCTTCAAATATTTTTTCATTCCAAAAATCCATTGCTTTTTACTGTAGGATGTAAAAGTTCTGTATGCCTCTTAAGATAATATTGAGTTATCATATGTATATGCTTTGCAATTGTTTCTTGTATTCTGTGTACAGTCTTTTGACCTCCCTGGCAGTGCCTTTTGAAGAATAAACGTTTTTAATTTCCATGAAGTCCAATTGATCAAAGTTTCTTTGCCTGCTCATGCTTTTGATGTCTTCTCAAAGAAATTGTGTAATTTAGATAACAAAGATTTATGACAGTGTCTTCTAGCAGTTGTATACTTTTAACTACACACTTTGGTTATGCACATTTAAATCATTGATCTGTTCTGAGGTCATATTTGTATATGGGTGTTCAGGGGACCATATACATGGATATCTGTTGTTATTGAGCATAATGCATTGAAAGGTTCCCTTTTTTGACTTTAAATTATTTCAGTGTTATTGTTAGAGATTAGTTGACCTTTACCATAGAACATTTTTATTTTTTGGAAGTCTCAATTCTACTTCATTTTATGTCATACTGACTTGATTAATGTTATATATTGTGATATGTCTTAAACTAAGGAAGTGTGGATCTTGGGATCTTATGGTTGAGAAAGTATTGAAAGTAGCATTTAAGGTATAGATTTTTGCTGTCTTAATTAGAAGGTTATTCATATATCTTATATCTTAAAAGTAAATATTAAATCATAAACAGCTGCAACCATCATTGACATGAAAAAAAGAAAAATAAAATCACTACAGAAAAAAGAGTCTTTGGAAGCAGATAAAAGAATAGGCAGTGAACAACAAAATTTTTATAAGTTTAGAGAATAGTGAAACTATGAAAAAACCATAAAACATGAGCAGATGTAACACTTTATGTAATAGCCAAAATGTTCATAAATACCTACAAAAGAATGGATTATCATATAGTAGTTGATGAAGGGTAAGACATGTTCAAGGAAAAATTAGCCCTGGTTGATTAGTCTGAAAGTAGTTACTGAGAATATCTATTGAATATAACCATATCAGAACACTTCTATGTCCCTCCAGGCAGAGGAAAAACATACAAAGAATCTGAGCATCCAGAAGAGAAAACAGTAAGTTTGGCTTCTGTCTTCTCTCAAACCACATCCAATGCTAGCAGCTATGAAGCAAGGTCTGCAATGTTCTCACAGAAAAGAACATCATCATATTTCACATCCAGCTATACCACTGTGCGGTAATAAAAACCAAGGAAAATATTTTTAAACATATAAAAAATTCAAGGAATATTGGATCCATAACAATCTTATCAAAACTACCATAGGAGAGACTTCTGCCAACTAAAATACGAATTTAGAAGTTGAGACAAGCAGAGTTGTAGGGAGGAGAGACTCCATTTAAATGTTAAACTAGTGATGACAACTCTGGAGATGATGCTTATAGGATTGAGTATGAAAATTATATACCCTGGAATTGTGGAAATTCTATAATAATTATAGAATAAGAGCAGTTGGATGAGAAAGTACAGGTAGTAGCATATGGGTTAAGACTGGCTTAGAAGAGGTCATACTTTATAATAATTTTAAAAAGTGCAAATAAATATGGAAAATTGATGGAGGAAAACAAGCCTGAGACAGAATTTACTCTAGCTTTAACATATTGGGAGAGAATTCTGCTGTCTCTCATTAGTGCAGTTGGTTTTGTTGTGTTTTGCTTTTGTTTGTTAATGACATGTGAATCTGCAATGGCGTCTGTTGTGTCTGGTCCTATAGAAATCAAGTTCAGGATTACTGCCTCCACTAGAGGTCCAGTATTCAGACTGAAACAACCTGTCTCATACAAGGAGTTTAGAGTAAGCACGTTACATTTGTTAATTCTTACCAGCAAACAGTAGAAAGCAGAATCTACTGTGCCTAATTAGAGCAGAAATGTGTATGGAATCCTTGGCCATCATGGAATGGTAAGATACAAACTAAGCTTCCAGAACAGCTCTTTAACCCATACCCCACAAACAGAACTAGTAAGGGAGTCACTGTCATCACTACCAGGCTGTCATTAACCCATTTGGTACTGGTTGTGAGGGTGCTTCTCTGGCTCAGCTCGTGGATACTGGTTGGTTCAGGATGTTGTTGGTGATTACAAACCAGAGCTCCATCATTTCCAGGTGAGATCTTTGTTTTCACATTAGATGCACCAGATATCAATTGAAAGCCCAGATGTAAACTAGGTTATTGGTCAGATGTGTCCACGACCTCAGGGTTTGCTTCTTTTAATACCCACAGACAGGTGGCTTTGATGACGAAGAACTTGAGATCTTAGATCTGGGAAGTCTAATCTATTTCTCCCTCTACTCAGCTTCATACTTTGGTAATTTTCCTCAGCACACACCATCAGTCAATTACACTGTGGAATAGAAGAGAGTTTTACTTATTGTTGCAAACCTGTGGATGTGAAGACTTTTTGTTTTAAATTAATGCTTATGGCTAATAAAACTGATCAATGAATCAGAAATTAATTTCAAATTTGTGTCAGATGTCATGTAACACAAACACAATGAAAGCATTTCTCACAACATAAGATTGTCTTGCCGGCTTTGTCTTTTCTTGGTTGTGTCCTCAAGGATTTGCTAATACTTGTCTTTTATCTTCCTCAGGAGTTCCTTGTTTTCACACATGAGCTGCCCACAGATACCTGCCTTTCCTAAGCTGATCATCTTAGTGCTTTGTACCCTGCTTCTGGATCATAGCTTAGTGTTTTAGACTTTACTCTGGATCATAATCTTGGGGGAAGTGTTTTGTTTTACACAGCAAAGCAGGTTCACTGAATCATTTTTGAAAAACTAAAACAAACTTCCTTCACTATGCAAATTTGTTCCCTTCCACATAGAAGTAAACGTCCCATTGCTAGAATGTTATGTCAATATTACCATTTTTATTGTCAGAATATTATGGCAATATAACCATTTTTCTCTGTCTGATAGTTATAGTGAAACTTTTAATGGTGAAGATGTAGAAGGGAATCTTATACAAAGAAAGAAAAGGTAAAATTAACATTTGCTATTAGCTACACAGATGAAAGCAGTTTTGACTTGCATACCTAATGTTGGCTTTATAGTTACTGAAAATCACTAATAGGCTTTAGTGTATATTTTATTCGTTGATATCCAAAAATCAAAATGAAATTCCTTCTTTTTGATCTTATTCTTACATAGGTCACCTTTTTTCTTTGATCTACTATCGTAACATCTTCAAACAAAGTCGCTGCTACCATCTGATCACTGAAGTCTCTAGAAGGAAATGTTAGGATTGCCTCAGCACCCACATCTTGCTAGTTCCCCAAGAAAAACATTAACTGTGGGACCTCTCTCCTGCAGCCAATGAAATGGGGCTGTTTTCCTCAAAGCAGGTAGATGATATGTGATGGCAAAATAGTAGCCCCCCTTTACCATGGAGCCAGACACATGGTGCAGTTAGCATTCCCTTTAAATTGTCCTGTAGAAGATTAAAACTTATCTACTGAGGGTCAGTGGATTATAAAGATAAAATTCATCCTTTGACTCATTATTTATGTTTATTGACTAATGAGAAGACATTTAAGATTATTCTAAAGGGCTCAAATCTTGCCATCAGAACCACAAATGTCATTTAATAACACAGGTACCTGACCACTTCCACATAGACACAGTACAGGACAGGGAACCCTCTCTAATACAATATAAGCAATGGGACCTAAGGGGCATGTATAGATGCCTATAAGCTGCATGTCATAAGGTTTGGAGGATTTGTGCACTGTACTGTCCTGCTAATATTAACCCATTAGTATTACACATACCACATAACACAATTATTTTTAAAATATGAAAGTGGCATTAAGTCCATGTCATAGCTAATTTTAGTTGTTAACTTGACTGCATTGAGAGATACTTAGAGAACTGATAAAACACATTTCCTTGTGTGTCTTTGAGGATGTTTCTAGAGACCATGGTATGTGGGTTAGCGGAGAAAATGAAGACATCCTTTGTACATGGACTGTACCATCCGTTAGGGTGGCATCCTACCCTATAATAACCTATAAACAAAAGCAGGCAAGAGGACTGGTGACACAGCTCTGTGGGTAAGAGTTCTTTCTGGAGAAATATAAAGACCTGAGTTCAAATCTCCATCACTCATGTAAACATCTGGGTATTGCAATAAATGCCCATAACCTAAGTTCTGTGGATGGTGGAGATAGGAGATTCATTGGGGTTTTCTGGATACAAGCCTAATTCCAGCATCACTGCAAGACTGTCTCAAGGGGATAAAATCACAGAGTGATAAAGCAAGATATTCAATATCTTACTCTAGTGTTCCTGTTTGTGAAGATGACACACACACACACACAGAGAGAGAGAGAGAGAGAGAGAGAGAGAGAGACAGACAGAGAGAGAGACAGACAGAGAGAGAGAGAATGAGATAAGAGGGATAAAGAGTGAGAAATTTAATAAAAGAGAAAAAAATTTAAAAAGCACACAAGAGGGAATATTTTACACCATTCTCAGTGATGTCAGTGTTTCCTGCCCCCTCTGCTGCAGATTTCTCTGCTGTCAATTTAGACTTTCACCAACTATTCAAGGGGCTTTGCGCCACATCTGCAGCCTCACACAGACACTGTATCATTGATCTCTCTTGTCCTGATCCTTTCGGCATAGCTGGAACAGCTGATAGACTCCCCAGTTCTCCAGCTTACATAGAATCATGTAAATCAATCTAATAAATCTCTCATCTGATTGTGTCTATTCTCTTCATCTTAGACCTCTCCAGAAGCTCTGACTCATATGTTCTATAGATCTTCATTCATTTGTATAGACTACCTATTTCATTCTAGGACATTAACAAGCAAGCCCCTTGAGGTTCCCCAGTGAACAGGAAATATGTCCTGGAGAGTGTGTTTTAAGGATGGCAGTGAAGGGAAAGTAAAGAAACACATACATGGATATATTGTACTGCTATATTAAGAGGTTATAGAAAGCATTCTATAGAAAAAAAAACAGTCCAGTAAGGCAACATGGATTAGGTTTTGACATCAGCACTAATATGGTAGTGATGGACAATGTTGCTCTACATGGATACATTGTAATCAATACATAAATTCTTTATGATGAAACAATGTTTTGTTTAACCACAGATCCCTGTAGCACCTATCACACTGCACAACATGTAGAAGATCACTGAAAGTAACTGACTTAACTTGTCAGATGCAGTCTATACCATGACTACTGACTTTTCAGGACTCACATACAAACAACTGAACCCCAGTGCTTTTCTCACTCCAAGACATTCTTCTGATTCTCCTTAAAAACACTTTGTACACACTTATCTAAAAAAGAACTCATTATAAAATAATGTTCTATGCCATTGCCTTCAATTTAGCTAATGTCTCCACTGAAGATTGGGTAACGATGCTGTTTCTAGTGTCTCACAAATTTCAGCATGCAGTATAGAAACATACAACTGCCACATGCCCAGGAATGAAATAGAGAACAAATCATAGGTCAGTCTTTCTAAGTGGACCTAGTTCTGCTAGACAAAAAAATGTGGGGGGGGCATTCTGCTAAGAAACAAAGTTGTAATCTACATCTAGCATCATCTATCTATATCTATATTCTGTAAAGCTGTTACAGAATGATTTAAAATTCAGTGGTCCAAAGAAGGTAGACAGGTCTGTGCAGGTAGCAATCTCTCAATCAATAAGAAGGGATATTTTTTGTGTTTGTTTGTAACATATTCACACACATGGAAAGGTCATTATAGCATTAAGCCAAGATAAAAATGCCATCTCTCATCTCCATCTCTGGAGTCCCCTGAAAGCTCACATAAGGCAAATGAATACTTCCCATGCTCCACTTTTAAATGATAAGCTGGCTTTGGTAAATTTTACTTGTTCTCTTTTGATTTCCTATGAAGAACAAGAGAAGGTACTATTCATGACATTATAGGCTCAGAAAAAAAATCCTTGTATACCAAAAAGGCCATCTAATTTCACTCAGTGTATCTCTTTTTGGCAGGAAATGAACTCTCCCAATGTTTTTATAGCAGCTCTTCAGTCCCATGTAAGCCAGTACTTCTGTGTCATACAGGTAACTGTTACCATCAGCTCTATCATATGTGTACTGCTGTGCATGTTGATATTTGCAAGATCCTTTTGGAATGCAAGAAAATCTCAGATAATATTGCTGCAAATCAAATGGCTTACTTCAGTGACTCACTCGGCTGGCAGATAAATTACTTTTTGGTTATAAAAGCAATCCAACTTGTCTTTTTACTCTGTAAAGCTGTTCTGAACAAGGAAAGTATGTCTTTCATGGATCCCTGGTGGGGAATACTTCAGATGACCTGGTTCAATAGCAAAAAAAAAAAAAAAAAAAACAAACCCAGTAAAGATGGGTTTGACAACCTGGAGATAGATCAGCAGGAAAGCAGTGGGTCAAGAGCCCGAGTGGAAGTTAAGCCCCTACTTCTATTTAAATTGTCTCTTGCCAGAGAGCCCTTATAATTTAAATCTAAAGTCACCAAATGGAATTATTCATTGAGTGTAATCAGACAAAAACAGGAACATGAGCTGAAAGAGTGTACAATAATAGAGGTGGGGTTAGGTCCTTTGAAAACCCTGACTTAGAATTTCTCTCTGCATAAAGCTCTTCTTTTTATGTGCAGTTTTATGTCAGAGAGGCAAAATGTCCTTCAGGGAAGCAGAACCCACATTTGTGGATTACAAACAATCCCTTGACTATACAGCAGTTACAGGCATTGGTGAATCACTTGTGCTTTTGGAGCCCTGTTTTCTCGTAGGTAAAGCAGGAGACAGTTCTGCCTGTTTCCACGGATATCACTACAGTTAAATGTAAGAAATGCTTGCAAACATGCCCTGTTCAGTCACAATGATGCTCTATGTGCAGCAAGTTGAGCATTACTCATTATTTTACAGGTATTCTATCTAAAGTCAAGCAATTTCTGAATCTGGTCCCCGGATTGCCATCAGCTTGCCTATGCCCTCCAAACACTCTTTGCTTTACTCACCTACTCTCACTCTGTTCTTGCCTCACTTCTGTTTCCTGTCCATAGCATCCACAAAATCCTCTTTTCTCCCAAAGGCCAGTACCAGCCTCATCTCTGCCTCCCAGGTGAAGATGGCTATCGCCACTCCCTTGTTAAGCTAATGACCTTTCAGCTCAGTTGTGTTTCATGAAGGCAACACATATTTTGAAGCAAATGTGTTTCCCCCCCACCCCCACTGGTTTAATTTTAGCTGCATGAGCCTGAAGGGAGTCAAATCACACAAGAGGTCACAGGCACAGTGGGGGAGAGACAGGAGCTCACATTCCTCTGGAGTCGTCCCCTGTTTAATTTTCTACTGCAAAGAGCAATGCTGCACTGATTTTAAAGGAAACACAGGAAGAGGTAAACAGTGCCACTCTCCTGGGATGGCACTGCTGGGTGTGAATAGCACAAAATACAAGTCAGCTTCAATAAATTGGTTTCACAGATGATTTATCAAATTCTCATTTCTCCCAATTTTTAACAGTACCTTTGGACACATCAAAAGCTGACTTCACCTCATCTTTCTGCTCTGTTATGAAGGCCTAGAAGGGATTTTTCCTAAAATGATGAAGATTAAATATAGTACATGAAGTGAAATACTCAGCTGTGGAGTGATTAACAAAGAATTATTTGGTTACAGAATTATAAGGCGTCAGTGTTATTTCTGTATCTATAACTCAGGGTGGATAGTGGCTGGTATGCCTTTCCTGAGTTACAGAGAGCTTCAAGAAACACCTCATTGCTGAAGACTCAAGTGTAGACAAAATTTCAAGAGCACCAGAAATCCAGAGTTCTTGGAACGTGAAATTCCCTTTTGTGATGCCCAAGACTGGCAGAAATTTACCCTCTGGTACAGCCCAATAAGGGACAGTATGCTCACAAACACTTCAGGTAGTTTATTTGTTTCAACAACAGCTTGAGCTCTTAGTACAAGTTAGCTTATGACTCATCAAAACCCACCTTCCAATCCTGCCCATATCTTCCTACTGCAGTGTGAAAGACGGAGCCAGAGCGCCATTACTTCATGAAACACATATTAGAAGGATAAAAGTGATACCATGTCACACACCAGCCTTCTTTAATTTCTTTAAAAGATTCTTTTGTAAGTTGAGGTTGTACACTAAGTCTCTGTTAGTTTTAGTCTTTTTAAAAACTGTATAGTGGTTAAGAACACTGGCTGCGTTTACAGAGGACCCAGGTTCAATTCCCAGCACCCATACGGCAGAGGAGTGGCAGAAAGGAGATCTCTAGTTGTAACTCCTAGTTCCAGGAGATCTGACACCCTTGCACAGACATACATGCAGGCAAAACACTAAAAGAAGACCCAAAACATACAAACAAAAACCTGTATAGGGATCAGATTTGAACACAGTACTATTAAAATGTATGTGGTTATGCTTATTAGTTGTGGCATTTCCATGCATGTAAACATAGTATGCTCGTTGTCTATTGCTTGTTTTACTATACTCTGTCCTCTTCCTTCTCCTTTCACTCCTCTCCTCCTCCTGTCCTTCAGTCCTTTTCCCTAATAGTCAGTTTTTATTTTTAAGGAATTTTTTTTTATAATAGAAATTGTGTGATACTTTGGTGTCTGGCTAACATGATGATTTACAGTTCCATCTTCTTGCAAGTGGCATAATTTTTCTTTATGGATAAATAATCCTGTCTCTCTTTCTGTGTGTGTGTGTGTGTGTGTGTGTGCGCGTGTGCACGCATGTGCGCAAGTGGCGTGCACGTGTGTACTGTGCTTTCTTTATCTATTCCTACTGCAATAGAGCTAATGCTTTGTTACTTTCTTAGCCACTACAAATAGTGCATCAATGAACATGCATTTGTGAAACTATTAATGTGCCATGTGCTATGCTGATTTCGTTTACTTTGGATAAGTACTCAGATGTGGTGTAACTGGATCGTACCACAGTTGAAGCTTTTGCCTTAGGAGGCATTTTCATACTTTTCTGTATTGGTTTTTTACTTAGTTGCCTCCAACAGTGTCAAGTGTTTCTTTTCCTCTTCATCCTCAGCAACATGTGACATTTCAGAGTTTTAAAAATTAATACCCAGCCTAATAACTGATTATAACTTTGATTTGCTTTTCCATGATGACAAAACGTGTTGAACATTTTTCTTTTCATTATTTATTATTATTATTTTATTTTTATGTCATATATTACATACTGACTGCAGTTTCTCCTCCCCTAAGTCCCTTCTTCTACCTCCTCTCCCACTCCATCTACATACCCCTCTGCCCTCCATCAGAAAAGAGCAGGCCTTCCAGTAGGAGGAAAATGATCCCACAAGCAGGCAAAAGAGTCAGAGTCAAGCCCCACTCCCAATGTTAGGAATTCCATAAGAACATCAAACTACTCAGACATAACATACATGCAGAGGACCTAAGTTAGATCCCTAAAGACTCCCTGATCTGAACCCATGAGTTCAGATCAATTGGTTTCTCTGGGTCCTCTAATCCTTTCTGCCACTCCTCTGCAGGACTTTCTGAACTCCCCCTAATGTTTGGCTATTGGGCTCTGCATCTGTGTTATGAGCACTTCCCCACCAGCCAAGTCCCACAGCTGCATTAGCCCCAAATAACAAGCAGAGACAATGTATTAATTATGAAACTATTGGCCAGGTACTAGTGTTTCTTATTGGCTAGCTCTGTCTTAAATAATCCATTTCTATCAACCTAAATGTTTCTACATGGTCTTATCTTACCAGACAGAGGGTCCGGACCTCTTCTCTCATGCCCTACATCTTGATTTCTCTCTACCACATCTCCCAGAATCCTCCTTGTCGCCTAGTCCCTCCTATCTTGCTTTCCTATTGACCTACAGAGCTTTATTCATTAACCAATGTGAGAAACATTTATAGATAGATAGATAGATAGATAGATAGATAGATAGATAGATAGAATGACATCTCCCATCACATCTGCTCCCATTAGTGGCTGGATAAAGTCTCTTTTGTCTCTTTGATAATGATTCTGCTAGTCCTAGAATACTCTGCAGGTAGGACAAACCAAAGGCCCAAGGTTTTGTGGCTGGGTAGGTGTCCTGATCCCTCAACTTGAGTCCTTGCTTGGTTGCAGAAGATGGCCAGTTCAGGCTCTGTGTTCCCCATTACTAGGAGTCTTTGTTATGGTTACCCTTGTAGATTCCATGGAGTTTCCATTATACTAGGTTTCCACCATGCTGTTGAAATGCCCCCAATTCCAATATTTCTCCCAGTATTCCTCATCCCTACACACCTGATCTCTTCTATTCCCAGTTCCACACACCTCTAGTCCACCTGAGAAATCTCTTTCTATTTACTCTTCCCAGTGAGATCCATATGTCTCCCATAAGCCTTCCTGGTTACTTAACCTATCTGAGTCTGTGGGCCATAGCATGACTATGAGAAGATACCTAACATTTTTTTCCATATATTTATCACAATTAAAACACTTTTTTTGAGAAGTGTTTGCAACATATAGAAAGTCATAATAGCATGCATCTGTAAAGATGATTTGATTTTACAGTTATCTTTATCGTCCATCTAGAGTGCCATGCATTTTGTACACAAACCAGAACAATTAAGAGTTGATGATGCTTTTCAAACACACATAAAATAAGATTATTAAAACAAAGACAGCTAGACACCCAACATCAAAAGCTTCTGTCCATTTCTTATATTCTTCCTCTCTCTTTCAAATTTTCACCTACTTGACCTTTATCTTATAGCTGATGGAATTTTGTGTAACAGCACGAGTCTTGATGTATCATGTTATAGTCTTGCCACTTCTAGGAGCTTTTCCTTTGATAAACATGTATTATGTTGCTCTATTTAAAATCTCATTATCTCACCAAGTTTAGTTAATCTATTCTGTAAAAATTGCATTAAAAATAAGAGACTATTAATACTGCCACATTGCAATCCCTATTACTTCACTTGTAAGTGTTTGTATGTGTGTGCGTGCGTGCGCTCTTTTTTGTTAATTTATGGATTTATCAATTTATCTGCGTAATGAGTTCTCATTTTAAAATTTCAAGTTAACTTTTTTGTAGATTTATTTATTTTGTATGTGTACACGCTTCCTCTGAATGTATGCATACATGTGTACTATATATATGCCTGATGCCTACAGAGGTCAAAAGAAGGCATGGATTCTCTGGAAACTGGAGTTGTAGATGATGGACACCAAGGTGAATACTGGGGACTGAACCTGGATCTTCTGCAAGAGCAACAATTACTCTTCCTTGCTCTAACTACTAATATTTTTAATCAGACCCATTAAGTTTATAAATAACTTTATTAGTAACCCCCAACTGTTGGCTCTTTTTATGTCAAGGATAATATACTTGAAAACCCACTTATTTAACACTACCTAAATATCTTCTTTTAGAAAGCTGTGAGTGAAAATTTCAAGAATTTCAGGTAGTATGACTATCTTCATGCTTTTAAGCCTTTCTCCACAGAATCCAAATCAAAAGATGTAATGTGTTTGTCTTTGTATTGCTCAAATGAGTAATATTAGAAGTTGGTGGTTTAAGATGCCCATCTCCAGTAGCTCCACAGGATGGTTCCTAATAACCACCTCCTCTCGGTGGATATCAGAAACCACTGAAAGTTCTGAACCTCATATATACTGTGTTCTTTTATATATACACACATAAATGTATAATACATGTACATATAACTATGGTCAGGTTTAATCATATATTTGATACCCTAAGAGATTAACAGTGATCAACAATACAAAAAATAGAGTAGTTTGCTTAATGTGAGTATGGCTTTTCTCTCTCTTACAGTATGTTATATGATACCTTTTTTCCAAGGGTGATATAAGATGCAAAGCCTACATCATAAGACATGAGGTATGACATCATCTTTAAGACACAAAACTAGGTTGTATTAATGTAATATTCTTATGAACTCAAACATCAGGATCTCACCACAGTCAACCTAATAGTTAAGATAACATCCTAGTGACAATGGGCTGTTATGTGGACAATGTGGATGTGCTAGACCAAAGAGATGGTTCACATTCTGTGTAGGACAGAGTGGGACAGCACTACATTTCATCATGCACCATCACATATGAACTCCTCATTTCTGGAATTTTCCATTTACTATAATACTGAGACTGTGGCGACTGGACCTGTGGACAATGAACCCATGAATAAAGATAGGTGATGTTATGAGTTGCTCACACAGTGGCCACTGTTGCACTTCAACATTATTGTTTGTCACGTGAACACATGAACAAGTCAGAGTGATTGTTTTGGTTGTTTCCAGTCACTGCTGGATACTGACACATTTTATTTCATGTCACAGGAATCCTGGACTTGTGAAGCCTCCTGCACACCATGTCTTCAGGAGATTCCATTTCACCTTACTTGAAAAGTTCCTTTAGGCCAGGTGTGTGAATCCAATCAAGTAGCTGTCCTTGGGAGTCCCGATACTCACTTCCTTTTATCCCTCTTTTGTTTTTATTTCTGCCTTCTCTGCAGCCATTCTTCATATTTTCTAGTACATAGAAGACTGACACCCACTCCCTGTTTCTTTGTCTTCTGTCTTGTCTAATGAAAGTGTATCTGGTAGGCTCAATGTGTGTTGTGAGGATATATAGTGGGAATACCCCAAAGCTTCTCAAAGGAGCTTGCTAATTTGAATGTTCCAAACCCCCTTCTTCCTCTTCATTCCCATAGCTTTGTTTCTGCTGTTCACTTCAATCATCTGTCAAGGTCAGAGTCTCAGACAGAGGGATACCAGAAAGTGAGCAGTGTGTCCCCAGGCTTAGAGTTCCAGTTCTATTTTTTTTCTTTCACGCTGATTAGCATGCTACTTTTAATGTGCCACTTAACCACCAAGCATCGTTATTTCTCATCCACTGAAGTGAAGGGGTTGAACTAGATGTTCCTGGAGACAGTTTCCTACTTTGACATTAACTTGTTGCACCCTGACTAAGATATTTCCTGTGTGGTGTGGTTTTCAATAGCACACAGTAGCCCTTTTGACTATTGGGAGTGGTGTGCTGGATGCCTAGGAGATGGTAACTGGTTTCCAATGGTGATGGTTATCTGACAATGATTTGCCATGACTATCTTCTAACAACTGCTCATGTAGAGCTTACATCGTCCCTTCAGACTCAACTCAAACACTTCTGTCCAGATCACTAAATACATAGAAAAATCATTTGGCATGACTACATGTTTACAAACATTCATATTTATAAAGCACCATTATAATTTTGGAATGTCACAGGATTTGTGGCTGCCCTTTAATATTCTTTACTTTTCAGAGTGTGTATATGAATATATTTGTTTGTGATAGAGCTTGACATCTACAAATACAAGAAATATGAATCCTTCACAAGTGAAAGTCTATCTAATTTTAGATGGTCTCTCTCTCCTATTTATCACAAGTCATTTTTTTGTTTCCCTTACAAATGCTTGGCATTTCCTAGGGCCCAATATTTTACAAGCTCTGTGGCATTGCTGTGAGATGGGTAACAAGCCAATTTCTATTTTATGGATACTAAAATGGAGACACGGAGGAAGTATGTGATCTGCTGCAGCACTCCAGCAGCTCAGCTAGGAATAAAGATCAAGAAAAGAAAGAACCCAATTTCTCTGTGAGTTTCCTGTGTTGATGATCAGAGCTCCATAGCACTGAAAGATTCTGAGAAGCCGGCAGTCCATGGTGATCCTTTTAGGGAAGTCCGTTATGTGAGCTCCTCCAGCAGAGATAGCAAGCTCTTGAGTAACAGGTACTTCTGTCCCAGGTTCTCTATTGCTAAAGTATCCTTCCTTGTTCTTCATTGTGAGCCACAAATAGATTCCAGCACGTACCATATCTTGCTTAATCTGGCTGCAGCCTTCTGTGCAGTTGCTAACATGTTCCACTCATTAACTTTCCAACCTCCAATTCATCCTAAGGCCTGTGCCCAGTTATCGTTCTTTATGGAATTTTAATGTGCCTGTTTCTCAACACACTAACCCTGTCATCCTCTGATTAGATTTTTTTGAGATATGGTTTTCCTGTAGCTTTGGAATTCTTCCCTGGAACCCGTTCTATAGACAAGGCTGGCTTCAAAGTCACAGAGATCCACCTGCATCTGTTTCCCAAGTGCTGGAATTAAATGCTAGCACCATCACGGCCTGGAATCTGCTTAGATTTTTTTTTTAAGACTCTCCATGCTTAGACCCAACTCCATCATGCAACCATTATTTCCTTACTATATACCCAGCCCACAAGCACAGGACTCTGAACCATATTAGGGTGTTGTGTTTGTAGTTTTTGCTTCTATCCAGAGTTTGTTTATTTTTTTCTTATCTTTTTAAATTTAGTCCAAGTGGTCCTGTAGCCCAGGCTACAGCAGCAAACTCCTGGTGCTGAATTTATAAGCTTATGTCAACATGCTTAGCTTTACTTGCCCTTCTGCATCCATTCACTACATCCTGTAACTCTCATACCTCTGTTGATATTTGAAGCCTCTGTTGATTTCCATATCTGTACCAATATCTTTACTGCTTATACTAGTTATCACTGTAATTTAGTATCTCCTACAACCACTCTCCCATTATATTTGTGTGTCACTGCCACCCACTTAAACCATTACCCTTTGGGAAGGACAAAGACTGTGTTGTGTTTTTGGCTTACTAATAGGACAGAGGGTGCTAAAGATTATAAGTAAAATAGAATGAACAGAGTCGTTAGTTGTTCAAAATTTAATGGATTGAATTTGTCAGTTGTATGTGTGTGAGTGCATGGGTGCTTTGAATGGAAGTTTTGTTTTGTGGGAAAAGGGTGGCCACAGTTTGGATTAAAATATATTCAAGCCTGGCGCTGGTGGCCCATGCCTTTAGTTCCAGCACTCGGGAGGCAGAGGCAGGCAGATCTTTGTGAGTTCAAGGCCAGCCTAGTCTACAGAGTGAGTTCCAGGACAGGTTCCAAGACAATATAGAGAAACCCTGTCTTGAAAAACCAACCCTCCCAACTCCCCCTCCCCCAAAACCAAAACCAAAAACCATAAGTCCATGTGTCAAAGGCCTGGACTCCAGCTTGGCTCTGTTGACACATGGAAAATTTAAGAGGTGGTCTATCTGGAGGTTCCATGTCACTGGGAACATGTCTTTTCTTTCTCTCCTTTCTCATATTGGCATGAGATGAATTACTTGCTTTTGTTACTGTCATGGGCTCCCTGCTATTACCATTTGGTATCCCCAGTAAGAGGTCTAAAGGTAGTGGCTTTACTTGAACATGGTTTGGAAAACTCAAAGGCTATGAGCCAGATTAATCTTTTATCTTTATACGTTGATTTCTCTAGGAGTGCATTGTAAAATTGAAGGTTGATAGAAGGGTAATAGACAAGGAAGAGAATATATGTACAGCAATTTTGCTGTTTGCTTTTGTACAGGGTAGTTTACCCTCAATTGTCAGCTGAATTTTTAGTACCTCCCAGAACACTGCATCTTTGGTTAAAAGAGGCTGTTTTGTTGCATATGAAAAGCTTGGGAGATGGCTTAGTGGGTAAAATAATGTAAAAAAAAAAAGTCATAACAGTTATCCTCCTCTCAAGTGAGTTTAGGCAGGTGCCAAGAAAGATTCCTGCCCGATACATCACTGTGTTGGGCAAACAGACATCACTAACCCAGACTCAAAATGGCCTCCGTATGAGTGCAAGCCTGATGACCTGAGTTCCCATCACTGGAGCCCATGTAGAGTAGAAGAGAACTGACTTCAGAAAACTGTTCTCTGACTTGCACATGAGCATTGTGACATGTACCCTTTCCCTATAATGATAATAAAAATTTAAAAGCAATATTTCCCTTGTCAAGGTAGTGTAGCATTTAATTTTCTTTCTGATTGCTTTCTCATGCTCTGCACATCGTAAACCCTTGTTTTCATTCCCTATGAATAATTCATAGCCAAGTCTTTAACTTGGATAGTGCATGAGCCATCATGGCAAAAAACCAAAGCTCCTTCTTCACAACTGGCTAGAATTCATTTGCGAATGTGGGTAAAATAACAGAAACCTTTTACTCTGGGGCAGATAAGGTGTGGACACATCTTACCACACAGGAAATTTTTAAATAAGTAGTCTTCATTTTGTAAATATTATTTTGATCTGGAAGTCGTGTAATATTTAAAATGCCCAACTTTAAATATGACCATTTCTCCCAACTATACAGGGTTGTGTTTAAAAACTATATATAAAAAAGGTCATATAAAAATTCATAAAATCTCATACATAGATCCCTTTGAGTCTGGGTTAGAGATGCCCGATCATCTGACACAGTAGTCTGTCCTGCAGTATATTTTTTCTTGGCATCTGTCTAAACTTATTTGAGAGGATTACTGTTGCAAAGGTCTATTTTGTAAATGTTTGCACATATTAAATTGTAACTTACCTTGCCATATTTCTAGTATTGCTGTGCAACCCGGATAGCCTACTTGGGCAGTAGAAAGCTCTCCACATGATGAAATGACTGATAATCTATACTGTCTGACCTGCTAGGCCCCAGGAAGCTCTGAACATGAGTGACTCCAAGCACTAAATTGTTCATTTTATTTAAGTTTAAATGTAAAATCACATTTGGCTACTGCCTACTCTTTTGTGCAATACAACTTCAATACTGTGCAAAGCATGGAAGCAATCATTTTCACCTGATGGTTATCAATTTTTTTAAAGGTAGATGGTCATATTTTCAAAGATATCTTTTAAATTTCCTCAGTAGTAGGTTTGCTTTTTAGCATTTATTTTGTTACTGTTGCTGCTGTTGCTATTATCCTCTTTATTGTTAATGCCTATGTCCTTTTTAGGTTCTATAGTTTTTCTAGTTGTTCCATGGAGTTATTTCACATCTATAGATTATGTGTACCAACATGTAAATTGCAGAATTTGGGGACATAGAGAATGAGAAATTTTCATGGGCAAATAAATATTAAAATTTTTTATTAGTGTGTATTCATTGTAGAGAGGAGAGTTTTTTAAATTATCCTCTGCTGTATCCTCTCATAGTGCACTAGTCTATTCCCTCTTATCAAAGTGCTGACTTTATTCCCCCCCACTCTGTGTGTGTGTGTGTGTGTGTGAGAGAGAGAGAGAGAGAGAGAGAGAGAGAGAGAGAGAGAGAGAGAAGGGGAGGGAAGGAGGGAGGGAGGGGGGACAGAGAGAGGGAGGGAGAGGGAGGGGAGAGGGAGGGAACAAGAGAGAGAGAGAGAGAGAGAGAGAGAGAGAGAGAGAGAGAGAGAGAGAGAGAGAGAGAGAGAGAGAGCGCTTCTCATTACCAGCATTTGTGAATGTTTTTCTTTTCTTGTGGGAATGAGGTGTAGGAACTTATGCAGCCCAGGCCGGTCTTGAACTTCTAATCCTCCTTCGTCTATGTTCCAAATGCTGTGTTTATGGGTGTGCGCCCTCACAGTAAATTATGAGATTATGGGGAATGAACATGGAGTTTACGCATGCTAGACAATTCATTTATTAGCTGAAGTCCATCTTCAGCTCTGGTCATTTGCTTTTCAGTGACAGTCAACCTGAAGACAGGTAATGGAATCTCAGTGTAGTTTTGATGTTCACAGCCCTTATGGCCAAGGATGCTGAGCCCACTTCCTTGTATCTGATGGTCACTTGCCCTTTATTTTTAGAGAATCATTTGTTCATTCATTTATTCATTTCTTTTACTAACTTACTTATGGGATGATTTTGGGGGGGTGTATAATATTTTAGTTCCTTATCTATTTTAGATATATTACTGTGGTGTTGTATATGTAGCTACTAAAATTTTCTCCCACTTTGCTGTCTGTGTCTTCATATTGGCCACTGTTTCCTCTATGCAGAAGTGTTTAGACAATTATTCCATGTGTTCCATGCAACCCCATTTCTCAGTTTTTGCAGACACTCCTGAGCTACTAGAATCCTTTCCACAAAGTCCTTGCCTGTGCCTATATCTTAAAGTGTTTTACTCTAGCAGTTTCAGTTTATGATCTTATGAAAGTTTTTGAGCTATTTTGAATTGATTTTTATATGGAATGAGAAATGCAGGTGTGATTCCATTCATGTACATGAGGAAGAGCTGATTTCTCTCTGCTGAGAAGGCTATTTTTTCCACTGTGTGTTTTTGACACCTTTTTCAAAATTTAGGTTGCTGAAATGGGTATGGTGAATCAATCATGCCTATAACCCAAGCATCCTGGGAGGCAGAGGCAGGACGATTGCTATGATTTTTAGGTCAATATAGGCTACACAGACAGATGCTGTCTCATTGGTGTTTGGGTTTATTTCTGGTTTCTCTATTCTGTTCTATTGGCTTCTACAAGACATGAAATTTTAAGAAATGTTTGTAAAGTGTGGTAATTTTGCCTTCCCAGAGACACTTGACAATATCTAGAGATGCATTCCAACCTCTTGTTTGAGGAAGGAACAGCGTGATTCCATATCTAGTGGAGTAGGGTAAAAGAGGCTGCAGACAGTTCTGCAGTGCACAGGATTGAGCCATCCCTCAAACTTCTTTCTAGAGTGTCAGTGCTGTGGAGGCTGAGGAAGTCTAATTTATGGAAACAAGCGAAATATCACTTCATTCAGCACATGCAGACTTCATTCATTTGGAAAAAAGGAAAACGAATGAGTTAGATGTGTGACTGCAAATTCTTTCTGGTATTTTGTAGCATCAGTGCACACATCAGGAAGCCTACAGATTCAGGGCATCTTCTAAATGTTTTTATTCCTCCTCCTTCTTCCTTGGAAGCCATGATTGCAGGTCTTGCCATTATCACTGTTAGGTCATGATGGTTTTAGCTCTTGTTTGAATATCTACTTTTCATCTATTTCTTTCTCTCTCCACTTGTCTTCTCGAGACAAGGTATACGCTCATAACCCAGGCTGGTCTGGAACTTGCTATGTAGTCCAGGCTGGCCTTGAACTCACAATCTTCCCTACTTCCATCTCTCACATGCTAAGGTTACACACAAGCCTCTTCACTTTATATTCATGTTATAGTTCTCTGTTGTAATGTCTATAAGAAAGACATTAGTCAATACAAGAGTCCAAATTAAAATGACTACAAAATGCTAGAAGATGATTTCTTTCCCTATGCAATTGGTGGGACTCCTTTCCTTAGAAATGTTTTACTTGGTAGCGCATATGAGGCCAGCTAATCTTTTCCCTCATCTTGAAGCAGGAAATAATTATTACAACCTGGGGAAAGAGCCTGATGAGCTAGCCAGGAGGATATCTGACACTTACTGAAATGTACCTGCTTCCGGTTTAGGCCTAGCATGAAATTTCCTGAGGTTTCTAGAAAGGTTCTTCAAATCTTGGCAATTCTCTTAGTAGTCTCAGATTCCAAGAGAAATGTGTAAGTGGTACCTGGCTTTGAATTTCGAGTGTGAAATGTTATAGCAGGCTAGGCAAGAAGGATCCTCAAAAGACTGAGAAAAATTCCTGCCTGTTTTTACTTTGGATGACTTATTGGAAGAGGCAATTGACAGAATCAAACCTCTGGGGAGACACATTTCACTGTAAGCCATGAGGGCTTTCACAACACAAGAGCATTTTCAACCGGCCTGGCTGCCATCACTGCACCAACCATTTTACATTGTTCATTATCACATTGCAGCCAAAGGCTCCCACAGTCAAAGCCAAGCTCAGGGAGAAAATGCTCTCGGTGGGGATTTTGAAGTTCACAAGAGAGAAGAATGCATGGGACATTTCCAATCAGGTTCCAGAGACTGGAAAAGAAAGTATCATGATAAAGATCAAGAGGGGGAAAAAATCCTTAAAATACTCTTCATGGAATGAATTATGGCAGACTGTGTAGGTCAAGAGAAAAGTTATATTTTCAGGTTCTAAAAGCAGTGCTGGACTTTGAAATAAAGGAAGTTAGGAAACTTTGTCCTGATCAGATCCAACGTCTGATATACCACACAGAGTTTTAAAAACTCTTTGCAAACCTCTGTCCATGCACTTAGTACCAAAAGCTTGCTTTGCCCAAATCCCAGGGGCCCTGGCTGATGGCAGCCTTGCTAAGTCAGCAAAGGAGGCCGCATTCCAGTGCCTTGTTCTTTTTAAAGGAGCCACATTCTGCCAGAGCCTTGGAATCATTAGAGCTTCGTGATAAAATTTCTGGCAATTTAATTAACACAAAGACATTTGAATAGTTTCTAGTGTTTTGTAATCTTCTGTCTGAGTACCGTATAATCAAGGACATTCAACTGGAACAGAATTAGCTTGCTTTAAAGACACCCCAAACAAATTCATACAAGCTGAAGTTATTTAAGCATCGGCACTGAGAAATGGATATGGCTAAAAAGATGAATGGAATTTCTGCACAGTGTCTTTGATTGAAGGGAATGCTCCTACGGTGTTATTGATCTCTGGGATAAATAAAAACACTGGGGTTTAAGATTACATTGATTATTACTAACTACTCCTTTTTCATTGAGAGCAATACAAGGTCCATCAACCAAGATCTATAGCCACAAATCAAAGGCCATTTTTCAGTGTTCAAAACATGGAAAAACATATTGTTACTAAATTTATCTTTTCAAGCACACCATCACGTAGGTAGCAATGGCTGTCAAAGCTGACACATGCTAACATGAAGAGTAATGGTAAGTTATTCTTTCTTGGTCCTTTTTGGTAACTGAGCATGCTAAAATTGAGATTGATAGTTAGCTCCAAGTGATTTTCCCCCCTCAAAGGTCAGAGTTTTAAACGATTTCCCCGAGTTAGATTTAAAGTAGCAAAGTAGAAAAAACATTATAAATTTACCCTAATTATTGATGCTAAAAATCAGCTTTCAAAATATTCCCAGGGAAGTCCTATCTTTGGGCTCAGATTACCAAGAAATTGTTCTAATTATTTCAACAAGAGATTTTTTTTTCTTTAAAAAATACCCTGGAGTGCTCTGTTTGGGTAAGTGTAAATGGAGATTAATATCTAGGAAAATTCAAAATCCATTTCACAACATACTAGCCATACTATTTCTCTTTAGATTAAAAACCAAGAGAGAGTCAGGGCTGAAAACGGTTGTGTAAGACCAGTGCCAGCACAAGTTTCTAGCAAGTAGGGACTGTCGACTCTCGCTCCCTGCAGATAATTGGTGCCCTCCATTGGGTGAACTGGTTATTTGACTTGGGGGTGGGATGGTCCAAGGGGTACAGGAAAAGCTAAATGATGTCAGGGCATGGATGAATGATGAAACCAAGTTAATAGTCTGCCGTACTCTTTTCTAATGCCAGGTCTTTAGAAACGAGGTTGCAGCATTTTCTATAAAGCAAGCAGGAAAATCTAGTCTTTCCTGAGAGGTGAAGGTTTAGTGATCTGCTGGGCTGCCAGCAAAATGAAGGCACTTCATTTGATAGCTTAAAAAAAAAAAAGACAAAAGAGACAACATGAAGTTGAGTGGGTAAGGTGGTAGGGGTAGATCTGAGGGACTTGTTGGGAATAAATATGATCAAACTACATAGTGGGAAATTCTCAAGGAATTAATAAAGTATTATTTCTAAAATGAACACACCTTTCTTTTTTGAACCACTACTTAGGTGCATATCAAGACTTGCTCAAGGAAATTTATGGTAGACCTTGAAAAAAAAAAAAAAGAAAAGAAAAGAAAGCAAGTGGAAAGAAATTTCTCCATGGAGTTTGGAGTCAATTTAAAGTTTGGGGCAGTAGGAAGTGTAAAGCAGAACTGTATTTTAAAAAAGTATGGATGACTTTATATGATCAATAACAATATTTGTAAGCTTGCACGCTAAGTATGGAGAAATCAGATCTCGTTTTGAAGACCAAGTGAGTGACTGCAGGTGTCCATACATAATGAATGCTTCTACCACGTACACCATCATAAACTAGCCTGGACAAATTACCTGCTTTTCTTGACTTTATGTGAAGCACGAGAAATTGTTTACTGCACATGGCCTAAGACTAAGTTAAATGTCTGACATGGAGATCTTTTGTGCTCCTTTCCTATTAGCTAAAGAATGGAGGTATGAAGAGCGTACTGGTGTTGGTGGGGACCTGATGAAGAAGGCAGGATCGTATAAGGAATTAGATTTTGAGGATTTGGATAATTTGTAGCTGGCCACTGTGTTTCCATTACCCATTAGTAAAAGAGTGAGAAAAGACCATGAAATGCCAAATTATGATGTCAGTTAAATGCCCGAGGTTTAATGAAGGGACAGTGAGCCCAGGGGCTTATTCTATTTCTAATACATATTTGTGTGAGTGTACAACTCAGTACAACTCAGTACAACTCAGTAAAACCCTCTTTGTCTTAGGGCATAATGCCAGTGGAATTATGGAGTTTACTTTAAAAATTGCTTGTAAAAATGTTGGATAAAATTTAAGGTAAAAATGGTTCAACATTACCAGCAACTATGGTAATAGGAATAAAGCTATTGAAGCCTTCAGAGGAAGCAGGTCTAGCTAGAGTGCTATCTAAGACTCTATTAGTGGGGAGCTTAAAGAACATTATGGTAAAGGAGCTGGACTTACCATGGTCCATCAAATCAAGTATTGAAGACAGAGTAATACCAAGCCTGAATGTCTTTCAATGACCATTGCCCAATTCTTATTGTGTCGTGATGGGTGGTCTGATCAACAGAATAGTTTGTAGACATCCAATTTAACTCCTTTTAAGTAGCCTGATGTTACAGTTTTTTTTAACCAATGGCTTCTTCACCCTTCAAATGGCAAAGTTATAAGCGAACACACTAAATCTTAGCAGATGATATCTTGTCTACTAACAGTTTCTTAGTATTTGAAACAGTTGACTACCAAGTGGTGATCATTAAACAGTCATGTGTCAGCCATTTAAACCCCATCAGTGACCTATACAACTAAAGCCTGCTCATTTCTTTATTAATAGTTGAGATCACTAGGATAAAAATCTTCAAAAAATGAAAATAAGAAAAATAATAGCCTTCTTTAGCTAGCCTCTGTAGACTAGTCATAGCTAAATAAAAATATGTAATAACCATTAGGATTCTTGATACATTAATATATTTTGATCCTCATTAATATCTTAAGTAATAACATACTAACCCACTGTTCCCAGCAGTGTTAGCATGAGCTATATACACTCGGAGAAGCAACAGTGAGGTATGATCTGTGTCTTCTAAGAACTGTAATTTGGGAAAGTGCTCACATTACAGGTGGGCTGTGTGTAAATGCAAAATGTTGTCTTAATGTCTCCCACCTGGAAACAGAAATATTCAGTAGTCATTTCCATCCGTCTCAGGCGGAACTTTACATTAATAAGGTGATGCCTTTAAGTTCTCTGAGGTTTGAGGGAGAGCGGCACACTGGGGAAAGAGTTGTTATTATTTCTGAGACCTCCTGTCTCAAGCCAGCTTAAAGGCAGGGGCTCCCAAGGTGGTACTGTAACAGCAGCACTAATAATGTGCAGTTACAGCGCATCTCATGTGAAGCCCTCCAAAGGCATTATACATGTTCATTCATTAAACCTGAACACACCCCAGAGAGAGGTTAACTGCTATGATACCCTTTTATGCCAAAGTAAATGAAAACAAAGGGGGAAGCAAGTTAGTGAAGACTGTATGATGAACCAGTGATGAAACAGGAACAAAGATCTAGTGTTCTCTATTGAGCTGTTGAAATAGCTTTTACATTGGCATGAGCATTCAGCTCTATATATATATGTGCTTAATTTTATGCCACCTTATTCTAGAAAGAAATGAAGATCACTCATGATATGTATGATATAACTAGAAGACATATATTGAACATAAGTGATGGGGGATAATGCAAAGAAAAATCAAGAAAAATTAAATGATATTAGTGACAGAATGTACCTTATATGAATGACATCTTGCAAATGTTCTCATTAAAAATACATTTTTATATGAAGGGAAGCATGTCTCTTCTTTTTGTTCTGTCTGTGTGCCTTAGGTGGAAAATAATCTGTACGTAGGAAAAGAAAGAGCTAGAGAAAGCATTAATTAAAGGTTTGGAAAAGTAGACTTCAAACCAAATTGTAGAGTGGGGAGAGAAGACAGAATCCTTCTTCGTCTAGATAGCTCCTCTCTAGGGGAAGTTGACAATTTTCTACCATCTGGAATGGTGACATTAGAAACAATGAAGCAGACTAAAAAGAGCCTTGGGCAGTGACACAGAGACAATGCTGTGTTCCCTGCAGAAAGGTTAGAGGTTATGAGTGAATGGACTGAAATGGAGTGATGGCCCCAGTCCATGGTGTGGGCAGTTTTTAGGCACACTGGTGTGTTGCAACATCTCTTTGGTAGCAAAAGCTCATGGGCAAAGAGGGCCAATCACAGAGTACTGCCACATGTATACAACACCAGTACAGGTGACCAAAGT